>OMNZ01104646.1:0-14882 GCA_900303255.1 Lesueurigobius sanzi | reverse complement strand
TAAAAAAATTCAAAGCGTAAAATTCAAAGACATTTAAAATTCACAAAGTGACGACACAAAAAATCTTCCATAAGTTTAAACTATTTTACTGATAGAAAATCAGTATAATTATTGTTGTTGGCTTAACATTTGAAATACTTATTTTTTAATAAATCAAGCCTGTTTTGAAAAACATGTGTTTGAGTTAATACTTCAGTTAAAATCGAGATTAAAATCGTAATCGTCCAAGATGTCTAAAAAAATTGTGATTTTATTTTTTGGCCATATTGTCCAACCCTACTAGGACTTATACTAAATATAAAAAAAATCCCTCTGAACAAATCTTCTGAATATTGTTAAGTACAAGACTGGAAAGTTTGGAGTCTGTTGGTGCTACTGATGTGGAGATCTTGATGTGAGAGTAAAGTGACACAAGAGGCACATCACAGAGGAGGGGCCATGTTGTCTGGAGATGCTCATTGTACACAGGTGTTCTCCTGTCACAAAGCTCAGAGACACTTTGATAAGACCCGCCCAGATTGAGTGACTCACGTCAGGCCGTTTTTAAAGGGTAACTAAATGGGCGTGGCCAGAGCCTTACTTCACCCACAAACAGAATCCAAACACTGCTGTGATATGGGTGTGCTCGGAGGCTTTGGGGTGAGGTGCAGGGGGTGAGTGTGGGCAGGTGTAGCGCATTATGTATAATGAGGAGGACACGGGACTGCACGTGTTTAGTTAGCAACAGGAAGTAGCTTGTACACAACCAGTAAGGGGCAAAGCATTTTGGGACATGTTGTCAATATACCTATAGCTACACATTACAGCACACTCAGTTCAAACGTATTCAAGCGCATTCACAAGCGGGTGCACGCCGCTCTGGTCCATTTTGTCCGGGTAAGTCACGGGTCTAACCCGGCGATTCTTCGCATTCATACATATGCGGCTACCTGGGTAAAGGCCGGGTGCAGGCCGCATGGCATAGTATGTGTGAATTAGGCTAAACAGGGATTAGTGGCTTTGATTACAATGAACGTGATATGTCTTTGTCGCCCCCTAGTGTGCGATCTGTACATTTGCTCAAATTCCTTGTGTTTGTTTGTGAAGAAAAAAAACTCCAACTGTGTGTGCGAGACTGGGCCCTTTGAGATTCCATTGGAGCAGAATCATTGACGTAGGTAATACTTTTTTTTAATACTGTTGGGGCTAATTGAGATGGAGAATTCAGATTCACATGCTTTGCCGTCGTTCAAACTCAAGAGGGAGGCGGTTTTTAGCACTAAATTAAGATTTCTACTAATATGCACTCACATGTCAAAATAGTGACAAGGACCTGAAGACAACACTATGAGACACCAACTTAAAGCAAGCAGACCCAATGAAAAATACAAACAATATATATAAAGACATATTTATTACATATGGGAAAGATTAATGAGTCTATCAATAAATCATAATGTTTATGTTATCATAATGTTTCAAATAATACTAATAATAATTGCTTTGAATATAGATGCAGTGATCTAATAATAAAATATTTGTGTCAGTAATAAATGTGTTTTAACCTCAATGTGTGTTAAAAGTGAAGTGTTTATGAAGAGTTAACTTTAGCCTGGTCCGGACCAGGTTAAATTCTCTCACTAAATGTCCATAGTAACTGAGCCAGACTCAGAGTGAGCCTGGTTTATGAAACTGAAAAGGCAACAAAATAATAAGCCAAATGAGCCTAGTTTTCTGAAACAGCCCTGAGGTCTCCCAAGTGTGTACCTTGTTCCTCCTGTAGTGGTAGATGATGACCATGCTGATGAAGAGCAGTATGAAGCAGAGGCACTGGAAGGACAGCACGGCCAGTCGCAGCACCCCGTCCTCCCGCACCACACAGGGAGTATCGTCCTTACAGAAGGCACAGCCTGGAGCACAGGGCAGGCAGTCACTGGACCAGCTCTCATCAGCGTTAGGGCCGCTGTCCGCCACTTTACCGCTCTTTCCCATCCCTGCAAGAGAAAGATACCTTTGAATCCCTGGCACAAACACACGCTGGGGATAAAGTTTTTCAGCTTAAAGGTCGTGCCTGTTGAGTTTGTGGTCAATATTTCATATGTTCTCTTTCTGTGACCAAAATCATGTATTATAACAATTACAATTAATTAAATAATTGCCATTGTCCAAACAGAATTCACAATGGACACCACATTTTCGATTGATCCTATATCTCAGCAAAATAAAACATAATAGGACTCTCAGCACATTTAAAACATTTGTCATTCACAACTCAGATGAAGCAAAACGTTTACACTTTTTTTTTTTTTACAGACAATTACATTCCAAATATTACAATAAAGCAACATTACCCCTGCTTTCCATCTGAAACAAATGAGCAAATGGGTAAGGAACTTCATAGCTCCTTAAGCCAAGTGTCCTTAAGTGTCACTGTTCGCCATAAGAACTGTCTGGTTAGTCCAGTCAGTGAGGAATGAGCGAGGGAAAGGAGCCTGTATGCTTCCTATCATAGCTCCTTTAACACAGGGACCTCAGGAGGGATACGAGTGATAAAAATTTGAAACTTTAGTTGTATATTACTGACATAAATACTATGAGGAAAAAAATATATTGCAAGTTTTCTGTTAGTGGAAGTGCCCATATAAAAATAAGGCATTTTATGCATAAAAAAAAATCTAAAAAATGGATTAAGCCAGATTTACATGCATGGTTTCTTTTTTTTTTAATATTAGTGACAAAGATTTGTTTGATGAGGGGATTTTGGATATCTTGTTAGTTTTTGAATAAACTATTATGGGCGGCATTGTAGCGCAGTGGTTGGCGGTCGTACTTCACAGCTAGAAGGTCCCGGGTTCGATCCCGGACCAGGACGGGGCCTTCCTGTGTGGAGTTCACATGTTCTCCTCGTGTCTGTGTAGGTTTCCTCCGGGTGCTGTGGTTTCCCCCTACCCCAGGGCTTTCCCCAGGGCAGCTGCGATCTATCGCGTTTGGAGTGAATGTTAATCATCTCATGTAAAGCGCTTTGTGACTATGTCTGTGAAAGGCGCGATATCAGAGGTTTTCAACCTGTGGTCCGTGGCAGTACTGCTGGTGGTCTGTGACTTGCTATCCAGTTTAACTATTAAAAATACACTAGGGCCGCCGCATATTGAATATTCATGAATATCATATTGATATATCTTTTTTAATAATTCTACTTATGTTATTAGAAACATTTGAGAACACAAAGCTTTGTAAAATAAAGTATATAGATAAATAAATAGGCCTATATTGCACACACGCAAACACAGTGGGTCACAGACTACTGCTTAGTCTGAATGGTGGTCCCTGGGGCAGAACCAGTTGAAAACCCCTGCGCTATAAATAAAGTTCTTCTTCTTCTTCTGATAAAACCTGTAAAAATTCTAATTCGGCCTTGTTTTTTGGGGTTCAAAACTTAATAAATCAGGCAGGAATTGAATATTAAAAAATCCCTCTGAATAAACCTTCAAAATATTGTCAAGTACAAGGCTGGAATGTTTGATTAGCTTTAGGTGCTACTAAAGTGGAGAAAAATGCATTTTGAGAAAAAGGTTTTTGAAGTTACAAAATTCAGTGGGAACGTGTGGAGAAACGTTGAACCAGTGCGATAATTGAACACCTTGTTGTGAAGATTTGGCGATTTATTTGTTTCCAGGTGAAAGTTTATCTGTTAAGAGATTAAACTGGCCCAGAATGTGAAAATGTAAAATATTGACTTATGTCTGTAGTGTCTCCCCTTAAACTTAGCGGTGTGTAGGAGGATAAGGAGTGTTTTCTGTAGTCTGGAGTGCGTGTTGTAGTTTTTATCAATAAGCAGTCAGCCACATACCTCCCCCCCGTTATTTCTGGCGCCGGGTGAGGATGGTCTGATCTTCCAAACGCAGCTAAAGCTGGGCTCAGGAATCCGCGGCTTTCGGACCCAGCCTTTGCACATCACCAAACCCTGGCTCTACGCGCAAAAACGCAACCTTTTCCCTCCATTCATGTCCGCGCGTGTAGAAACAAGTCTTTTCTCTCTCTCTCTTACTTCCTGCCCTATTGATTTAGCAGGGGATGTGCGGACAGAGCGGATGAAGTGGCAGGATGACAGAGGAGAGTCTATGGAAGCTTTCCCCTCCCTGACCTTACAAGGATTCATCGACATTGTGTCAACAGAGCTCCAACGGATCTATATGTGTCCACACGCAAAGTCAACATGGCCGCCGCTCGCTCGCTCGCACTCATTTCAAAATCGGATCAAGACAGATGGAGTTATGATGTCTGGATGGAAAATGTTAGAAGTTAGGCTTTTGGGAGTTTGGTTTTGAAAAGGTTTATGTCTTCTGTCTCAGTTTATAATCTTTTACTTTGACCAGATTGATAACATTTAAGATGAGACACTGCAGGTGGCTAGGGAAACTATGTTTAGAGATATCAGTTTGAAACTTTGTTGTAAATGCTGAGAGGGGAAAGTTAACAGATTGAAAAAGCAGGTGGAACAGTACAATAAAACAGGTTGAATGATGGATTGATATAATTGTAACAGCAGAGGTGGAGCAACATAGAGTACTTTTAGTTTCCTGACTTAAAGGTCAGTTAATACATCGGGGTAAGTTCTCAGTCGTACAGGAGTTGTCCATCGTAGGCAAAGATTCTTCAGTCTTCATCTGTACTCTGTAGTCCAAGCGTAGGACGTTTCGCTCTTCATCCAAAGAGCCTCGTCAGCACTGAGCAAACGTTGACGCCAATGGATCTTATGAAGACCAGTAGGAGGAGTTTACAGGGGCGACGGTGGCGCAGATGGGAGAGCGGGTCGTCCAATGATCGGAAGGTTGGGGGTTTGAATCCCGGCTTCTATAGGTGCAGACTGCCGTTGTGTCCTTGGGCAAGACACTTCACCCAATGCCTAATAGCCTATGTGTGAGTGGTTGGTGGTGAGCAGCCTCGCTTCTGCCAGTTTGCCCCAGGGGAAACTCTGGCTACAAATGTAGCTTATCACCATCAGCAGCATGGAGTGAATGAGCCCCCCTTCCCTTTCAAGTGTGAAGCTTTGGGTGTGACTTGTGTCATATGAAAAGTGCTATACAAATAAGATTCCCTCCTCTTACCTGTAAGTCCCACCTCTCTTTGTTGTAAAGGCCAGAGAAAAACACCTTTGTTGGCAACAACCCTATTCACACCTAATCACTGCCCATTACAGTCCTGCCCTGGACTGGACAGAGGGCTGATTTCGGCCAAAGGATGCTGCTATAAACAGGAGCCAAATTAAAGCGAAGGCCCCCACTCCTGTTCAAGTTTCCGTTGTTTACAAAAATAGCTTCTTTCACTCCCTGCTCAAACCATCTATTTTCTTTTTATAAAATTGTAACTTCCCTGTTCTCAAATGAGTGATTGGTGGCTATGAGATGGACATGCACAGCCAACTAAGGGTCACTAGAGCTTTCTCTGCGGTGTTGATAAAGCCCTTTATGAAGTCGTTGTTTGGTCTCTCCAATGTAATGCACTTTTTGATCCTTCGATGTTGGCTGTTCCCATCGTTGTGAAGCAGAATTCACCAAGCATCGGACCGTTTACCCCCTAATAGGGAACGTGAGCTGGGTTTAGACCATCGTGAGACAGATTCGCTTTGCCCTACTGATGATGTGTTGTTGCAATAGTAATTCACGAAATGCAATAGTCGTTGTTGTTGTTGTTGTTGTTGTTGGCATCTCATCTGAATGTCCATGACATGGTGATCGAACGTGAGTGTGTTGTCTACTGTTAGTCTAAGATATTTAAAGCTGCCCACTATGTCTACTCTTTGGCTGTGAATGGTAATCGGTTGTTTGCAGTGATGTAGAACTGAATATGAGTTATTTTGTTTTGTAGACACTAAGGTGCAGATGGTTGTTTTCACACCATTTGATGAAGTGCGTGACAGTGTTCCATATTGGGGTTATGTTTTAGTGACGACAAACTCGACAGGCGTCCTGAAATTACTATTTGTTTTACATCAAAATTAAACCCAAGATGGACGTGTCTCCCCTTAATCAAGTGATGTGCTAACGTCTCTTTGTGTTTTTATTTGCAGAAGGCTAAGCTGAGCCATTGGCCTACATCACAATTCAATTTTGGATAACTGCTGTGTTTTATAGAGGCAGCAAATGCACAGTCAATTTGAACAATGGGAGTCATCTTTCTGCGGGATAGGGAAGCTCTATTGTGCAAAAACAATGATCTATTCCGCTCTATGGTCACAGGAAGGCTGCAGCTCATCTCATATCAATCACACACAATACAATCATATTACACGCCAATGCAATATAGAGTAGTCAAATCCTTAAATGGGAGTATGATGCATTTTTTTTAACTTTCAGACATGTCTTGGTAGGACTGTTCGATTTGAGGAAAAACGATAATTGCAGTTACATTAATCATAATTCAGATTTTCTTTACTTTGCTTTACTAATCATTTTTCTCAATAATCACTACTGTTACTGTAATAATTGAAATTGAAACCAGATTCACTGTAAAGTCTTGATCACTATTGTACATTTAGTTGCTTAGAAAACACCATATTGATCCAAAACAATCTTGTTGAATTGCTTTACTTCCATTATACAGTACATTGTAAATCTCCTCTGTCCCTTTAAGACCCTCCTCTCCTCGCTCCCCATCAAAACAAACTTCCGCCGCCTTTTTTCAATGTCCAATGTCTTCTTAGTCAGAAGATAAGAACTAAAGTGGTGTTCAAAAGTGGTGATAATATTAAAAAATGTGTGTGTGATTTTGCTCAGACGTTCAGCCAAAAGAAAAATGAGGTTGATTTATGGATCCAAACTCTACTTCACAATGAGGGCTTCAACAGGCTAAAGAGCCTATAGATTAAAATTGGGGTGGAGGGCAGCGGAAAACTCTGTACCAGTAACTATAGCCATTCAGAAACAGGCCACACGGTTTCTAGCCAGCTGCCCCAGCCCGTTCTTAGACACTCCTAAAGTCTGCTGTAAATGAGGATTATTTACATACAAATACACAAGGTGATGGCCCGGGTGATATCAAAAAGAGGCATTTGTAGAGTTTTCAGGGGGGTAGACTGACGAGATCTGACAGAGAGAGAGAGCAGGGCTTTGAAATGTCAACAACAGTATATGTGCTGTAGAGTTCGCTAAACTCCACTAATAATGGTTTTCTGTGACCAAGACCGACTATTTTCAAGAGACAGTTTAATATGTATGAATATATTAGTGAGATAAGTTTAACTAGACATGGATTTTACTAAAGGAAAAAAAAACGGCTTGGATTGTTGCATTTTGCCAGAGAAGAGAAGCTATCAATCTCAAGCTAAAGAGCTATCATTAGAAACTTTTCCTCGTGGCGGGTTATATTTAAGGGGGTTTATTCAAAAATAATCCACAACGCGCCACTTAAACAGTGTTTTGAAAAGAGCCTGCTCGCCTTTTTATACTGGCGCTGTCCCGTAGTTAGCCGCACCATCCGACCTACACGCTATCCCCGTATGTGCGTCATTGTCTTCCCCCGTTTTTTGTCACGCTCAAAGAGCTCTTTCAGGCGGCTCTTCTCTTCCTCCATGCGCAGAGCACTTTGAGCCGCACTTAGCACTAGGTCCGGGGAAGTATCTCCTGCGGCTGGAAAAAGTGGATGCACCCGTGTACAAACAAACAGCTCTTTTTGAATGAGCCGCCTAGTAGCCGTCTGAACGTGCATGTTTGTAAATGGCTTATGGCAACTGTCAAAATGCAGATTTCTAGTTTTAGTTCATGGCTAATTTCTCTGTAATTCCTGGGCCAATCCACATGAAACAAAAGCCGTCACAAAGTCCAATGTCTTCTCTGTGAGCTGTGAGCGTGACTGGACAACGGTGGCCTCTGCGACTCTGACTGGACATCTAGCTAGTCTATCGGCCATCCGTCCATGGGGGTGGATCCCTCCCCACTGTGGTTCTCCCTGAGGTTTCTCCGTGTTTTTTTTACCCCATGGTTTAGTGAATTTTTTCTTGCCACGGAGGAGAGTCTAAGGATGGGAGAAACCCCAGGCTTATTTTGTTTAGATTTGTGTGATATTACATCTGTTTGTGCACATTTCATTTGTTTTTCCACTTGTTCATTTGTTCTTGGACTGTGACGCCCTTGGACTGTGACGCCCTTGGACTGTGACGCCCTTGGACTGTGACGCCCTTGGACTGTGACGCCCTTGATGAGGACTCCTGTTGTGATATTGGGTGGTACAAAAATAAATTGATTGATTGAAAAGTGGTGACAATATTGAAAAACATCATGGAAAACATTGTATCAATTTTCTTTTTGAAAACGTCTGTCAAAAATACTCTCCCATAGAGCTATGCACCGGCACATGCCCTGAAACTGAAATAGAATCATATAACTTGAATTGAACTATGCTTTGATAGATGTTTTTGCCTCTTGCTGCTCTGCGAAGGAGTGATGACCTGTGTTACGGAGCTGGAGCCACCTAAGTTTCAAAGATGATCCTCAAGCGTGCATGAATTGCTCAAACTACATCTCTAGGTCTGTTTTTTAATCAGGGACAAACATTGCAATATCATAGAAAGCTCTAAAAGATTGATTTAGCATAACACCGCCACTTTCAAAGTCCCTTACTTTGCGTGTCATTTTCAAAGTTCAAAATCTATTAAATACTTTCTCCCTTCAGTCTCATTGGACAGCTCGAGGTGTAAATACGTTCTAAAAGTAGACTCAAAATGATTAAAAAACTTCCGGGGGCCAAACTGGGTCAACGAGCGTGCCCGGGGGAGCGCCCAAAGCTAATGGACTTGTTGTCGCTCGCCGTCTGAATCCCACAAGAGCTACCCATATGGCCCCGTAGATAACAAATAATAGGGGTCTGAGTTTAATGGAGCTTTGTGGCCATTGTCTCCCAGATTTGCAGGGATTTTGCTTTTAAAAAGAAGCCGGCCTATTTTCTCAAAGCTATGACTGGGCACACCCGCGGATGGCCCTCAAATAGAAGTGCTTAGCCTCAAGGCGCTGACTCATGGCTTTGTTGGGCCTGGCAGATGACAGGCAGCTGGAATAGGCTTAGAGAAAGAGTCAGAAAGTTTAAAGAGGCCATAATATCCTGAATTAACTTCTTCTCTTGTCTGTTTTGAGCTTTTAAACAAGTTATAATGTTATCAAGTTTTACTTTAGCATGGCTTTCCTCTTCACCACAGCAGAAATGGAAAGGTCGTGCTCTCTGCTGGTGTTTTGTATAACTACATTCTAGGGATGTCACGATTCAACATTTTTGAAAAAGTATTGTGATTTTACGATTATTCATGATTAGCGGAATTAAGAAAGAAAATAGAGATTCTCTCAAAATCTTACAAAAAGTACTGTCCAAACTTTCACCAAAAACTAACAAGGCATTATATGTATATTTTTACATTCAGCCTGTGATAAAAAATACATTTCAAAATGATATAGCCAAATTCTGTGTACTTGCAATTTCACTGTCAAAGGGGACTCATCATGGAACATTTATTTTTTAAGCATGTGTCTTTTTAAGATGTTCTTTTTAACAGACCAGTGTGGTTATTGTTCATACTAGTCTGGTTTGAAAAATAACCAGACTGGTCAAGAAAATCAATAGAAGACCAAATTAACTTTTTGGATTATAATGCAGTGGTTCCCAAAGTGTGGGTCTCAACATGATTTCAAGAAGCAAAAATATATTTAACCCAATGGCCTTATGGTCAGCCTAAAGCAGTGATCTCCAAACAGTAGCTCGGGAGCTACCGGTAGCTCGCCAGCCCTTTCCAAGTAGCTCACCAAAGGCTTTCTACATTTTTACATACACTTGAGTCCATTTTTGGAGCATTTTTTGTTCTGAACAAAAACATCTCCAAACATTTAGGTGAATATAGCAAAGTATAAACCATAGTCATTTCCTTTTATTGTGTTGAATGATCATCTTGGTTCCTTAGACCAGTGGTGTCATGGAGGGCCACAGATCGGTGGCCAGTTCAGTCGAACATTCAACTGGGTTCATTTAAGAGACGGTTAAACCTTTCTCCACACATGTATCTGGAACCTTCATGCAAGCTCTGTATCACAATAAGATGTTTTTGAGGTTTTAATTGTATAGGATTGATAAACTTGTAGAGAAAAGAATCATCTAGGTTAAGGTTAAGGTTAAGATTTGGGCACCCCTGCTATAGACCTAGATGCGCATGTTATTTTTAACCATACTATAAGTAGCTCACTGCCATTTTTGTTAAGCAAAAGTATCTCACTGGGAAAAAAGGTTGGGGACCCCTGTTCTTCCTCCGCCTGAACGGGGCCTAGGTCTACTTTGGAGCTGTAAGTTAGGCTTCAAGCCATTCCTGTGCGTCCCCAGTGGGCCATGGGGACGATCTGACATCACCAAGTAATTAAGAGTCCAGGACCAATGTCAAAGTTATTTGCCCAGGACCAATATTACAGACAATCAGGGGTCAGTTTTGCTAGATAAGGGGAGGGACAGTCTGCTTTGAAAATTTGACATGTTGTGACAAAAATTAAGTTTAGGAACAGGGAACGGTCTGCTGTAATTTTGGATAGCTCTATGAGTTGGTTTGTCTGAAAATATGTCTAAACCTAACCCTAACCCTAACCTTAAAGATTTCCCTGTTCCTAAACTTAATTTTTGTCCCGAGCCGACTATCTAGCACAACTGAGCCCTGATTGGCTGGCTGTAACATTGGTCCTGGGCAAACAACATGACATTGGTCATTTGTGGGTGAGTGCTTGTAGGAGACGGGAGGTTGGGTGTATGAAGGGGAATGATTCTTGTTGTTTGTGGGTCAGTGCTTGTAGGAGACGGGAGGTTGGGTGTATGAAGGGGAATGATTCTTTATGTTAACGGGTAAATATTCACGGTATTCAGGGGGTTGAAAGGGGGAATGGATTGGTTCTCATTTGTAAGGTGCTTTCTGTTACATTCTTGTATGTAAAGTAAAGATTGACTGATATATTTTGACCCAAAGAATAGCCAAAATTCTTTATATGTACTTCTGTGGTGTTGCTTCAAATGCTGCTGGAGGAGCATATAGTAGATATTTGATACTCAGGACGTTGGTGTTGTGAGGTGAGAGCGCTAATTACTTACTCACTGTTTGAAACCAACCAAAAACATTTGCTAAACACACAAATAGGTACACAAAAACATACTGTTGACTGGTATCATTACCGAACCAAAAAGCCTAGCAGGCTCCAGACGTTGCAACACTAAAATGCTGATGTTTGGCGCTCGTATAAAGTGAACGATTTTTGGCCTAATCTACTCCACTGCCAGGATTTATCTTTTAATCTTCAGCAGGTTCATGGTCAGAAGCTGTTAATGAGGTAAGCCATTCAATTCTGGAAAAAAAAAAACCTCAAACAAGCCAATAGTGCACTTTTAAACACAACAACACAAATGTGAAATGTGCACTTGTATCTGCCACTTACTTGCGTAGCTGTTGACTGCCACTCTGTTGGGGTGGTAGAAGCCTTTCTTACATTGGCACTGGTACTTGTCCAGAACGAAGCCGTGGCCACGCATTGGCAAACACTGGGGACACACAACGAGAAGGAAGAAAAGACAATTACATAAAGATGCACAATGTGTAATTCAAGCAGGCAAAAATAAAACAAAACCAGCCCAAGAGGGGTCCCACAATGCTTCAGGTCTGGGGTCTGGAGCGGTTTACTCAGTAGCAAGCAAATAGCACAAGCCTAAAATCATACACAATTACTACTTACTACTTACTACTTACTTACTTACTACGTCATATTTACCCGCCTCCACCTAGACAAGCTGATCCACACTGTCCTGTTGAAAGACAGCTTTTAGGCATCTGGACTTTAAATTTGACATATAATGCACTAATTGTGACTCATGAATCTGATTTTGGGCACGTTAGTACCAATATTATAAATAACATACAGTGGCTAAAGGTTGACATATAGTTGACCTTATACGTTGACATACCCTTTTAATCTTTTTGCCATTTTCATAGATGAATGATGACACAAAAATCTTTTTTCCGCTCATCATGGTTAATGGTTGTGCAAAGCCATTTATTGTCAAAGAACTGAGTTTACTCTTTTGAAATCATAATGAAATAGAAACTACTCAAATGCCCCTGATCTAACGTTTATATGACCTTCAACAACTGCCAGGACAATTGTTCAGGAGCAAAGAAAAACTCACTTCAGCTGAAATACAGGACTCTCCGACAAAATTGGATTCTCTGAAAAAAATGTTTCAAGATGCACAATATGTAAACTTTTGATCAGGGACATTTGGTTAGTTTCTAGTTGAAAAGCGTAAACAATGAATAGCTTCACGCATCCATGAGTGAAATAAAGGTTTTTGTGTCATCATTTATATTCTCTCTACTGTATTCATAGAACTATACAACTCTAACTTGAAATAAAATGCACCCTCCGCCCGCAGTAGGGGATTCTAAGAACCCTTAGCGAGCCTCCATTTTTACCCAAGCGAAGAACATGAGGAGGTCAATTCCAGATTTTATTTGTGTCCTTGGGCAAGACACTTCACCCAATGCCAGCATTAGTAGTTGGTGTTCGGAGGGTCCGTTGGCGCAGATGTGGGCAGCCGCACTTATGTCTGTCTGCCCGGGGGGGAAACGTGGCTCCAAACATAGCTTACCACCATCCAGCGTGGAGGGAATAAAAACCCCTCCCCCTCGTTGTGTGGATTATACAAATAAGTTTCCCTTTCCCCTTATGACGTAACAAAATCCAGGAAACACAGATCGGAGCGCTTTGGCAGTAGAAGAAGGAACCAAAGTGAACAGGGCTACTATACATCATTTACAGCTCACGAAATGATTTAGCAGAATATGTCGCAGAGAGAGGAGGCACATACATATGTTAATTAAAGACAAAACACCACTTTATAATGTGGTTGAAAGTTCAAAAAAGTTGACTGTCGTGTTAATTGCATTAGCAATTTATAGGAACTATTTAAAGCTTTCTGTCCAACTGGTGTGAGTGTGCGAGGAGACAAAAGGACAAAGGCCTAATTATTTCATCCGCGGTTTAATTGTCAGCGCAATTAAATGATCACAAACCTTATTGCGCGTGATGGAAGTGTGATTGGAAGTATCTGCCCAGACAGAACTCAAGGGCATTCTTGGCAGACAGTGTTTGCTGTTTGCCAAGAACAACGTATAATTAATATCCAGATTTAGAACACATCCATTTTGCAAGATTTCATTATCTGTGGGGATTCATTTTTCTTCAGAAAGTACTTCAGAGACATGCCATTTTCTATAAATATAACTACAAAAGGAGGAATCTTTGCACAGGAGCAGGAAATTTTGTGGTGGAAGAAAAGTAGCGACAGAATACATAAATAAAACAACACACTGAACATTGCTTTTACAACCACAACTAAACCGCGACTAAAACATGGATTTCACGGATGGATTTTGTTGTTTGCACAGCACATCTTAAATAACTAGTCTTTATTTGGCCAAGTAAAGCCATTCAAATTGCAGGTCTTCAGCTATAATCCTCACATCTTTGCCACAGACCTTATCCCCCGTGAACACGATGAAGGCATAAGGCAGTGGCCGCGTGAGTCAGCCCAGCGCTGCTTTGACGTGCCACGCTCAGGACAGGTAAGGCCTGCTCCAGCTCCTGTCTGCCACAGCCAATACAGGCTGCACTCCCTGACATGGGCCGCCCGGAGACAGCCAGAGAGGCTGAGAGAGGGACAGGCAGGGGGAGAGAGAGACCTCATAAAGTACAACTAAACTAAACTTAAATCTCACCAGGGTCCAATGTGGAAAAAAGAAGAAGAACACATGGAGTCAATTAGCGCTCATGTGGGAATAGTTTGCTCTGAAAAGTATGCCAATAAATGCATCCTGTTATTTATTTTGTCCTCCTGGAGTTACCTAAGCAAATAGATGTGTGGCTGCTGCTGCTGATGTGGGCGTGGCGAGGCATCCTCATCATCACTCACTGCCCAAGTGCTGTTCCAATGTACATGTCCTCCAAAGGCATGTGTCCTCCGTTTGGTTAGCATGTGGCTAACTATCCAGGGATACGTCTGTGCGCACTTCATTGCCTTGCACCAGAAAAATCACCCATAATGCATCACGGTTTTAAAAAAAAAAAAACATAACAAAAAATGAGGAAGGTGAATGTGTACTATTAAATATCCTGTAAACAAAATGAATAAAGACTGAAATAGCAAAGAAGAAGCTATCTATCTACTGTATGTATCTCCAAGGCGCTATAGTTCCATATCAGCCAAACAGAGCTCCTTCAGTTTTATGAAACCTATACTTCCAGCTTGTGTTAACCCTCTGGAGTCTCATATCCCGGGTCCGCGATATGAGACCTGCGATACCCGCGTCGCCAAAGACTTTCATGAATATCTCCGCGAGTAAATGACGCAGAGACTTACCGTTTTTTGCATTGGAAAGAGGAGGGTTGGGGCTTTAAAATGAGCCCACCCATGTCCTTCTAGGCTAAAACTGCTGACTCTGCTCAGGGATTCAAAACGGCACTAGATAAAAACTTGGGGCTTTTTTTGTCTGAAAACTTGACTTCTTCATCCTGAAAATGTGTCTCTGGTCAGCGGCCATCTTGTTTTCTGTTTATATAAAACATGGAGGACTGAAGTATGGAGCAACATTGTGCCAAAAATGAGAACAACTATGGGGTAACATTTAGGACAATTTTTTTGTTGTTTTTCTCAAAAATGTGAATATCTTTAGAATAAACACAGATTTCATTATTCGTGGAATAATAATCAAAAAAGTGCTATGAGGCTCTACATGTTTTTGTTATTTTTGTCAAAAATAAACATTTCTACAGTATCTACAGCCTTTATCTTCCATCTCCTGGGCCAGGTCTAACCACTAAACATTTTCTAATGTCCAC
>OMNZ01104644.1:13767-41101 GCA_900303255.1 Lesueurigobius sanzi | reverse complement strand
GGAGGCGGAAAGCTAGATCCCTATCTATTTCCATTGTAGTTGTTATCGATAAACAAATGGCTAACTGTTGTTGGAAATATCAAATAAAACCTTGTTTTATCGTCTCAAATGTCGTTCCTCTTGTTCTTGCACCTTAAGCCACAACAGGACCACATTTTTTAGTTGTAGTTTTACACTTATAATCGCTAGTTTTAGTTTAATCTTATTTCTCTTGCTCACTTCCTGCCTCCAGCTGATGTCATTGATGATGTAAGCAGCGAAAGGGTCTATAGGCCAGAATGAATAATGTCTGTGTGTGAGTGAATGGTGATGGTCGTAAAGTCCGTCGGTGCAAGATGTGAGCTGCCACGCGTCTGTCAGTCTGCCCCAAAGGGAGTGTATGGAGTGAATAATAATTGTCCCATGTCTGTGAAAGGCGCTATATAAATAAAGCTGTTCTTCTTCTTTTCATTTTCAGTGCCAAATCCAAATGTTCCAAAGATTTGTTCAGAGGGGATTTTGCATATATTGCTTTTGAGTTAGCTAGTTAAATCTGTAAACATTCGAATTGCATGTTGAATTCAAGCTAGGAATTAAATATTGAAAAATCCCTCTGAACAAACCTTGAAAAATACAAGACTGGCAAGTAGGGCTGGGGGATATGATAAAAATCAAATCGTGATCCAGAAACTGGGTCTAAATCATGTCTAAACCTGGACAATATCACAGACTGAACCAGGATTAAACCAGGACTAAACCATGAGGTAAGCATGTCAAAACATTGTAATAATAATAATACATTTTATTTGTATAGCACTTTTCTGGACACTCAAAGACGCTTGTAAGGACCGAAACTGGGTCTTAACCAAGACTAAACCACTACAAGACCAGCACTAAACCCAAGAAGAAGCAGGTGGCTTTAGTCACCTTTTAAAGACAATGTACACATGAATTGTAAGAAAATCAAAATCGTGATTTAATCTAAAGAAAATTGTGATCAGATTTTTTGTTCATATCGCCCATCCCTTCTGGCAAATTAAATATTGAAAAATCCCTCTGAACAAACCTTGAAAATATTGTTAAAAACAAGACTGGCAAGTTTGTTGTGTGTAGGAGCTACTAAAGTGGAGATGTTGTCGCCACAATGTTCGCTTTTCACTTGAGGTACTAAAAGTGCTCTCTGAAAGTTGTGAAAGGCCCCTATAAACCCATCTCTGTGAAGAATTGGGATGTTAAAAATTAGGAATGCATTTGGAACTAGCTGTTAAAAATTCACACTCATCTCTCTTTCATTGTGTGTAAACCATATCTATAAAATATAACTTTAATATTCATGCACCGTATTCTGTACTGTACTTCTTCTTTATAACCCTATATAAATAAGGCCACATATAAAAACTGAAAACGGCGTGAAATATACACAATAATTAACCTTTTGTTCCCAGGATGAGATAGTAGGTGCAGTCATTTCCATTTATGACATGTGCATTCATACGTATCTCCCATTCTAAACCGCGCCACTTCTGAACCATGCAAATGATCTAATTAGGCTTTTTACGTGAGGCCCGTACTAAAAGCACAATCCATCCCTGAGTTAATTTGGCCGGCCATTAGAGAAGAAACCTACTGGTGACTGAACCGCTCCCCGGAAGATGTGTGGCTGGACATAATGATGTCTCGGGAGCGCAAAATGAGAGAAATGAAAATGACATGTTATAGTGACATCCTCCAGTGACCCGGGTCAGGGACTGTGCTTCGATCACGGAGAGAGTCACCGCGTCGGGGGCTGAAATCAAGTCACTTTCAATTTGTCCAAATGGGGGAATGAATTGAAAATGGCAGTTTACATCATAATAAAGAGGCAGCAATTTACGCTTCGGGGGAATGTAATTAGGTGTTTTACGAAAGAAACACGATTGTTACGCTTCCTGAATGAAACTAACATTAATTGCGGTGGAAATTGAAATTGTTATCCCTCCTCAGACTTTCAGTGAACTTATTGATTTGCTTTATTCATGTGCAAGAAGGACTGGATATCATGGAAACGTAACTAATGTATGTATTTCTATGTATTCTTAAGTACAGTAGAGGTGGGCGATAGATCGTTTAGACGGTAATATCCAAATTGTTGTTTGGACAATATGCAAAATTGGAATATTGAATATTTCATCATAACTTGTACAATCCGATCCCCCAAACATGAAAAGATGATGCCAGTTAAAGTGTTTTTTAGTACAACTATACAAAATCATGATAGTTTCTGCAACTACAGCAGGAGAGTAAGGCTCTACCGATTTTCAATACAGCTACGGAGTCCTTCTTAAAGGAACAGGCCACTATTTTCCATATTGAGATATGTTCTTACCTTGTTCACCACTGGCCCATCCGTCCATAGGGGTGGATCCCTTCCCAAAATGGTCCCCCTCGAGGTTTCCTAATTTTCTCCCATGTGGTTTTAAGGGTTGTTCCTCGCCGTGGAGGAGGGTCTAAGGATGTGGGATACTCAAAGCTTGTTATGTCCGATTTACTTATTTACAGGATGTTACATCTGGTTGTGACATTTCATCCGTGTGTGACTTATTTTGATCATTCCTGATGTCTGATATTGTTTTTGTCCATACCGACCTCTGAGACGACTCCTGTTGTGATATTGGGCGTTACAAACATAAATTGATTGATTGATTGATCGATTGATTCTTACCTGAGTTCAGACGAGTTTCTGGTCTTTGCGCGTGTCCTCAGTCCCATAAATAGACTGAAGATGTTGTTAGCATTAGCCTCTGCTAGCGTATTCCTATGGGGAAAAAACAAGGGTGAAGTTAGAAGCCACCAAGCTCTTCCACGTTATGTGAGTAGTTACACGATCCAAGTATAATTAAACATGCCGATTTTCTATGCCGATAAAAAGGGGTACTATATTGTAAGCAGTAATATCTTCACTCCTAGTGTGAGAGTGGACGTATTACTGGGCAGACATCGAAGTGCTCCATAGGTGTTATTACGCCTTACAATATAGTACCCCTTTTTATCAGCTTAGAAAATCGACAGGTTTAATATCTTATATCTTTAAGTACTGGTAAATCTATACAATAATAGGTCAGATGCAGCAAGTCAAAAGGCCAACTGGACCTTCTTCTTCTTTGAAGGACTGCAAAAATATTGTCTGGATATCGAGATATTGAAAAAAAATATTGAGATCTTCATTGATGTCGATATCCCCCACCCCAAACGTACAGTGTTAATTTAGACATATCTTGGTTTTAGTCTTAGAAAATGTAATTTAGTTGCAGTCAACATTAAGTCAAACAAGCCATTTCTGTTTTAGTCCAATTTTAGTTATGAATGTTTAGTCATGAATATTCTATGTTAATTTAGTCGACTAAATCTTAAAGGTACACTGCATGGTACCTGCATGGACCCCCTCAGACACCAGAGCAACCATGTGCATGTTTTTAAGTTAGTAATCCAACTTTTCTGATTACAGTTCATGATTATGACCGACAAAAAGTTTTGTACTGTAACATTTTATAGTCGATAACATCAAGCCACAGAAGCCAGAGCCTAACAGTTGTAACTCTTGTCAACAAATGTAGAAAATTGTTCATCATGCACCACCCACAAAAGAAACTGAACACAATAAACGTATGTCCTAAACGCTTCAAATCGCTAAATGTATTCTATGAGAGAAATTTCTGACTCGAAGCAAATGGGTTTGGCTGAACGGCTGCGCTGATGATCCCAATTACCGCATGGATAATTATCTCAGCTGGACGTTGCTTTTATCTCTAAATGTGTGGAATTTGAAGCTCCGCGTGACTCCTCGTAACGGTTATCTGTGTATAAAACACTCACACGTGTAAACCAGTGAAAATGGCATTGGGATACAAAAGAAGCCATTGGCGGGGTTCAAAGTTGACAAACATGGGACACGTGACTGATGTTGGGGCGCATGCGGGAGGCAGAAACTGTATGCTTCCAATATCACACATATCAGTTATTCATATTAGAAATCAGTTGTTTACATTGGTTACTCTTGAATAATGCAATGATAAACCGCTGTCAAGGCTAGAAAATAGTTCAAAGTGCGTAGAAAGCTTGTCACCGGAGGAGCAGCCTAAGCGGCTTTAAGGAAACTCGCAGTACAGGCAAACGATTGCAGGACCCAGGCAAAATATGCATAATACTAACATTAATACTGGAATTAATGTTAGTTTGGAGGGGTACATGTAGGATAAATCTAGCAGCTAAGATATTTGTTTTAACTTAAGAAAAAAACATCTCATCGCACTTAAAATTAGAAAAGCTCAATTTACATGAAATGATGTTGTTTGTACAAACGATTGCGGGACCCATATAAAATACTGTATGTATAATGATGTAAGTTAGTTTGAAGGGTGCAGAGTCATGTAGGACTAGTACGTAAGATAAATGAACAGCTATGGCATTTTGTTTTCGGCATGTAACGCTCACGGGAATATCCCCTCATCGCCCTCTAATAATAATAATTGTGCTTAAAATTTTCAAGCCTGATTAAGTTTCTTAAAGCACTAAATATATAGCCTATGAACGCAGCTCTCTCTGTACAGGCTGGTTTAGGCCTAGTAAAAGATTATTGTTCATTATATCATGTCAAACACCATTTCTTTGTAAATAAAAAATACTCTTACCAGACATAAACTGAGCGCCACAAATGCAGTATTCCAGTTGTCCTGCATATTTTCTGTGCGCGCATACACCAGCATGCGTCACATGACATGGGCCTATTGTTGTTCTGGAAGCACTTGGGGAAAGTTCAGATGCAAATGGAAAGCAGGCCTGTCCGTGGGGTAAGCACAACTGAGCGCTCATGTGGGAGGCCTTCGGCGCAGAGTCTGACTTTAGTGAGGCTGCTGTAGTTTCAAAGTAAAAATGTATGGTTGCAATTAGCTCTGGACTGACTCAGATGGAGAACTTTACTGATTTTGCGATTATATTGTGGCTTCTTGCATTACCTAAAGTTAGAAAAATATGATCAATATCAATTTGTTCTCGGAGGTTTAGCAATCTAGCATTAAGACAGAAGAGCCAAACTCCATATTGAGAAATTGACTAGAAAAATACCAGAGGAACACAGTATTACAAAGTTAAATTCTACAAAACTGTGCTGCATAACTTTCTAATACAATCGTTTTTTGAAACTCTGTCCTTGAAGGAGAGAATCTGCTGCAGCCAAGTCTTGTGATTGGTCTGTGGTGATAACCAGGCTGCTATGCTTGCTGCTCCTTCACCTTATCTAAACGGGTCTAAACCGGACTGCTCACAGAATAACACAAAGCATGAATGCTATGTCATTGGTACAAAACAGAAAACCATCTTCATGAACAGTCTGCCCAAGCTCAAGGCTGGCAAAAAGTCTTTGCAACATGAATATTACGAACACAAGTATATATGGACATTTTCTTTCACTAATATTGCAGTGATAGAAAATCTTTGCGATATAGTTGCAGCTTTGTCCTCTCACGCTCCAAAATGTGAATTCGTGTTTCTGAATTGCCCGTATATGGACACCCAGAAAGTGAAAAGCTTTGTCTGTTTATGTCTCTTTGTCAGCCAAGCATCTCGTTTGTTTTACTGCCCAGTCCACTCTGCATAAAGCCGGGCATACAAGCAGCGATTTTATGTGTTCCAAATTAATCTCCAACTCAAACTGTAATTGAATCGCACATAAAGCTCACGATGGAGGTGGCACACTGTGGATGGACCGCTGACAATGGCTGACCCTGGAAACTGTTTTGGTAACAATATCTTCTTACAGCAAGTATTATGTCCCAGAACATTAGCTACGCGGTTGGTGTGGCTTGCTTTATGAAGGAATTGAAATTACACCAAACTTTGCTGACTATAATGTCTTGCGCACTTACGAAAGAATACACACATTTTGTTCCTATACATATGCCTCACTTCAACTTTTCTGCATCTGTATTTTACCCTTAACCATTTGTTTCACATTTGATACATGGATTTCTTCGCCCTCTACATAATCGGGGTGATATTTTCTCAAAAAACCTGATGTATACAATCAGATACTTGTAATGCAGAAGTCCATCCACCAAGGGGCAGTAATTCATCCCCCAGGGTTAAACAATTCTAAAATCTGAGAAAAACTTTCAAATTGTTACTGATACTTCAAAAGGAATGTTTAGAGGATTGATACGATATATATTATTTCATGGTTTGGGCTTCTCGATCTCCGCTATTTCAATGATCTCAAACAGATGAAGTCAGCGTGGCTTTGTTTCGTCCTGAAGATGACCAGGGCCAGGCCTTAAGTGATTAGAGTGATTAGATCTAGAGCGCAGACAAATCCAGATCCAGTCTTTGTCATGATCATCTTTCTCCACATTTCCAAGTCTTAGTAAAAACTAACTCAAACAAGGAGTAATCAAATCTGCTGTGCACGATTTAAACTGGAAACTATGCAAAGTGACCTACATGTAAAAGTTCTCATTTGTTTACCTTAGGACATTGGTAACATGACCCACAGGCAAATATTTTAAGCTTTACCAATTGTATTCTTTTGAAACATTGGGCCATACATAGCATATGCCTAATGATAAACATTTAGGTATTTAACATTATTTTAAAACCATCTTAAAATGAAAAGATGCAAAATCAGATCAGAGTTGAAGTGCCATTAACACAAATCAATGTATGCCTGTAGCTGTGTTTTTAATTACCACATCTATTTTAGTGAATCAGAAATTATGAAGCCACTTCTATTGGTCAATTTGGTTCAACTTTACTTTTACTGGTGTCATCTGTAGATTACGGTAATAAAAATCTCAAACAAGTTGGCAGTGAATATGTAGCCAGGATGATCCGTTTTTTTCCACTCCCGATACAATCCGTTATTTTAATACTTCATGTTTGCCGATACTGATCCAATACTTTTGTAATAATTATTATAATGTGCCCTATCGTATATTACAGTTTAGCCTGGTCCTACCATACCCTCGTACTCATTTCGTACAGAGGGTCTGGCCCTAAAAATTGACCGGAGTTTACGGATGGCTAAGGCCAGGCTAATTACATTTGGATATTGGCACCAAATTGGCTTTTATAAACATGTATGAATTTAGCTTTTAATTTTAAATTAGATTGTAATGTTGGGTAATATTAAGGCTAACTTAGGGATTTTACATTAAAGGTTTTTAGTATATAATTTTACAATTTAAGCTCCTTTGAAATTGTTGTAGCTCTTCAGAGGTCACGGATTAGCGGACCTGTGTCCGGACCCAAACCTTGTAACCCACCTTTGGACCCGACTGAGTGCATCCTTTCCTAATTTGAGCTGGCGCTGCATACGTGGCTTTCTCTCTTTCTTTTATTGTCCACTAAAGATTTTAAACTGAGCGCATCTTAATGATCAATTAAATATGCGGCTCACCATGTGGCGCTGTTTCCAAAGCAGAGGAAGGCTATTTACAACCAGGATTAACCAGGCCTTAACCAGGCCTTAACCAGCCCCAAAGCTGGACTGAACCAGGTCTAATCCAGGATTCTGCTCCCCACTGTCTGTTTTATCTGCTGCCGTTTGCAGTACTAGTTTAGTGGTAGCAGTAGGATGTGCCATCGTAAATCTGCAGGCCTGAGTATGCAGCGGCTGCCAGTACGCGCTGCGTAGTACTGCCGGGGTAATGCGAACATGCAGTACATCGCTGTAGCCCAGACAGGCTGAGCATCAGTTCTTCTGATGTCAGACTTTGTGCACAGTCGAAAAGCTGGTCCCAGTTGAATACTTTAACGGTGCAGGTGTAACACACTGCCCAGCGCTTCAAAAGACATTTCAAACAGCATTTCCATTTTATAATCAAACTAAAGTCAATTAAAGGTAGGATTAGGGTTAGGGTAAGCGTTAGGTCATGTGAATGTATGTAAGTTTCAACACCATGCACACCGGACAGTAGGCTAATGAGAATGTTACCATGTGATACGAACTGACGAATTAGAAGCAAGTTACGGCAAAATAGCATAAAGAGTCGAAAAACTGGTCCCGGATACATATCCACTGTCAAACAAGTTTGCAAAGAATTCAAAACGGAGAATGAATGAGTTGAACCTATGCAAACCAAAAGATTGTATTATTCACAAGGGGAAGCAGTGGTACAGTACATTATTTACAGCACACCACTATAAAGATTCATCCCACATCATCTTTTGTTTCCATCAATCTGACTGACATATTCATCCGTGTAAATCTCTGGCTGATAAGCTGTCATTTCTGTAAACGCCTTTATGTTTAACGCTTGGGTTGTTCCCCGTGTGTATCGTTCTCGCATCTTTAATTGAATCAGATATAGATGGCGTTAAAAAAAAAAGAAGCGCGATAAGCCACGGGAGCAAAGGACACATGAATGACAACATAATACCAGAGAAAGCGTGTTATTGCGAGGCCGTGGAGGAGATGGCTGCTGAGAAGACGCTATTTTAATTAAGGAGAAGCTGGTACAAAACTGACAGTGAGACGTTACATGGAGAATACTAATTGCTATTTGAAATTAATTGTCAAAGCACCTGATTGTGACCTTTTGAAAACATCCATTCAGAGTCTATGACCTTCAAATCAATTAGTCATAGTTGGTAATTCATATGTAACACACTGTGGGACATTCAGAACCTGCTACGACTCATCACATGTGTCCTCTGCGCTTCTGTCTAGCCATAATTTGCAGTATTTACCGAGTTTTCCAAATGCCAAAGATCAAAAGAGCACTTAGAAAACTGTGGGTCAATGTGTTGTGATGAATGACAAAACCCTGCACTAAAGTTTTATTGCTAATGCCATAGGAGATCAAGTTATATAGCACTTTCCCGCCTCCGTTGGGCACTCGATTGGGCTTCCTTTCCTCGCGTTTAGTTTCGTGTGAAGCGATCCTACCGTCTACGAGAGCGCCGCCCAAAGCAACGGCGCACACTCGGGGGGTCGGCTGGCTACAGAGGAACCGTCTTATTTTAGCTCTCCAGTCGACACATGAGTGAACTTGCGATGCACGCACAACTGAAGGAGCTAACAAAGCGGGAAAAGCAAGGCGAAAACAAACCAAAAGTACAGCAAAGCCCACACAGTTACAGGCAGGTCATGCCGACAATGGTAGACTAAACTACACTATTTAGATCAGTGGTTCTCAACTGGTGGGTCGTCCCTGGGAGCCTTTTTTTCAATATGGATTGACTGGAGAAGTATAAATACCCTATGGTAGTAAAAGAAAAATACACCAGTGGAAGTATTTTTACATCTAAAACAAGAAAATGTCCAAATATACATATTCTATGTGGCTTCATGATGACTTTCTGCTGTGTAGTCTGTTTAAATGGTCATGGTTGCAGCTTTACAGGCTTATTTCATGCTTATTCAACAATATTTTGTGGAAAATACCATATTTTATTATATATTATTTTATTTTATTTTGGTGCTAAAAGTAGATCCCTCCACCAAGAGAGGAGGGACTTAGAGGTTACTCCTCCTTCTGGTTTACTCTTAAGCGACCCACAAGCATGCTCAAGTCTTCATTAAGCTGATGACGATCTTTGGACTAAGATCGGAACGTCCTACACTTCAACTACAGAGCACAGATGAAGACTGAAGAATTTTTGCCTACGTTGGACAATTCCTGTACGACTGAGAACCTACACAAACAAATACAACAATAAACCACATCTGTATTGAAGCAATTTGAAGAACGCACAACCGATTACAATAGTTACGCAGTTGTTAAAATGAATTCTAATAGATTTATCTTGTGCTTTCAAACTCCATAACTCACATCTGAGCCTCACTCTGCTGTGGGACTGGTCCAATTTGGAGACTGTCTTTGGGGACTGGCACAGGCTGGCTGGACCCCTCCCTGCGCACTGAACTCATTTGTTCTGAGCTGACATTAATAATGTATAGTCGCTGCGAACGGAGCGCATCTCCACTTTCTGTAAAGTCTCTTCCTCGGCCTCGTGCTTTGCTCCGCTGACACTCGTTTACACGCAGTTTCACATTGTTGGTTCTGTCGTTTTGGCTTCCCATTCTTTGCCCCGTGCAACTGTCATTTCCCATTCCACTTTGTTTCTGGGGCCCTTGTATCTGGGCGCCTGTTGAGTGTATCAGAAATACAGTGGCACCGCGCTACAGTCTCTCTCCTGTCATGAGAGCGAGATTATTTTCTTTTATGTCTGCCCCGCTCACATCAGCCTCGCCTGGTGAAACAGATGGAGCCCCTGGCAAACTGTGCCCTTGTTAGAATCCACTATAAGCATGGCAGGTTAGAGGCCACGCTGACTCATGCGCTACCATTAGAATGTGCACTCTTATCGCTGCGCTGCCGTTTGGTGATGTCTATTAGCGTTGTCAGGGATGACACAGGCACAAACCGATTTCACAGCTACTGTCAGGGCAGGGGAAAGAGCAGGAGGAATGGCACAAACGCCGCGGCTGTGGCGGGGCATGTGCAGACAAATGATGCGAGGAAATTTATGTCCTTCTGGTAACGCATTTGAATTGATTCTAACCATTATACATCTGTTATTACTGTTTATCTTCCTGCTTGGAGAGCCAAAAGCATTCTCCATGCTTTTTAAATGAGTACAGAACCTTTTTTTACATAGGGTCCAGCTTAGGAAAGGTCGTAATACTGAGTGTCAAAAGTTCAAAAGCAGCAACATGCACATCCAAAAATGTCACTCTGGTGAATCAATAAATTGGTGAGCGCCATCAGTTGTGTTATTTGCCGGAAAAAAAAAAAAAGATTTATTACCCTAACCCTTAACTGGATTGCAATTCTGTTTTATAATCCATTTTTATGTAGTATACAGTTTGGTTATGTGTCACTCAACAATTGAATAGGAGGATGCAGTGGCCCATTATACTACATTAAACAAGTCAATCAATCAATCTGTTTTTGTAACGCCCAATATCACAACAGGAGTCATCTCAAAGGTCGGTACAAACACAAAACAAGTCAATATCAAACATCAAACAATGAAATGTCAATGAAATGTCAGTCTGGGGTTTCCCACATCCTTAGACCCTCCCCCGCGGCAAGGAAGGGATCTAACTCCTATGGACGGATCAGGGGTGGCAAACATACGGCCCGTGGGCAAGATGCGGCCCGCGAGATGATTTCATCCGGCCCACGACTGGTTGGCCAAAAAAAAGTAAGTCTCTAGCCCATTCCTGTCCGGAGTTATGAATGTTTAAAAAATGCCCAAAATGCTCAATCCAGCTACTAGGGGGCAGCCTAAATTTACAAAAAAAGGAACAAATTCCACACCTGTCCAGCAGAGGGCACTGAAACTGTACCATTATAAAAGCTACACAAACAGAAGCTGTTCTGTTATTGGTAAAAGTTTTGCTTAAATAGACCCCTGGTCTAGTATCAGTAAAGTGGGAATTGACCTGTAAATGACCAGCAACAGACACTGATATATTTGAAGATACAGAATTGCCAGACTTCCCTCCAACTTTATACACAAAGTGACATTTCAAATTTAGGGGTCATTGAGTTTAACAAACAATGAAAACACCAAAATGAATGCTCTTTGGAGTGGCTGAGCTCCGATTTACAACATTGTTGTTTAATAGCTGCACTAAAAGGGACATAAGTGCTCTTGATTCTGATGAAGCAATATTTATTCTCTCTGCTTTATTTGTGATGAACTGACATTGCTCCGTCATTGGCCTTTTAAAGTCTCCATCTGAAACAGACCGTGTGTATTTTCCAGTCGGATGGTCTGAACCTGTTGCTCCTAGCAACAAGTCGTGATGCTACTCACAGTCCTTGTTTGTTGCAGCCAAAAATATTTGCTTCCATCTTGCACTACTACTACTACAGTGTAAGGTCCCCAGCTCATTCCTATAAAATGCACCCCCTCTGAGTGTAATCCAGTGCGTGGGAAGATACATCGCCTCTGACAGAGCAGCTGCTTTTAGATTTATGTACACGTCTGCTCTCGCGTTTTGGACTAAAAAAAATCAGAGCAGAAGCATTTTAAGTTCAGTCTTACAATATAGTCCAGGTTTTGTTACCATGACCCAGATGTGAAATGAATGAATGGTGCATGTTAATGAACACACATAAGAACCATGCATGTAAACACACCACTCCAGATTGTAGCCATGGGCTCATTTCCATCCGTTGTCCCACATTTGCACTCACAAATATACACTCTCATTCATTCTGATCTATTGTACATATTTTTAGGTTTTTGTGTTATCATCCATATTCATGACCAGGGTATGTAAACTTTGAGCACAACTGTAGCTGTATTTTATTAGTAGTATTACCACTATTTGCTTCTTACTTCGTGCAGCAGTCTCCTCCACTCCCTGTGTTTCTCCAGCGTCATGGCCCTGCTCTTTCTCTTGACCTTTTCATGCCCCTGAGTTCATGTTTTGCTGACTCGGGCCTGTCTCCCCCCTCTGTGGAGTGGATGGTAGTGTAGCAGTGCCGTAGGGCGCCTGTCAGCTTCATGACATAAACAGTGTTTCCTTTTGAAGGCTCTCACCTGACAGCGCAGCCGCGATATTTTCACTCTTGTGACTAGGCTTTAGGGCTTAGGTATGCAGCGCACCACCTCATCTTGCAATAACACCTCCTCCGTCACATTAGCTGATGAAGGTTTGTATTTCAATATTTTCAGTTTAATGTTGACCTACATTAACAGCAATTTAGGTTTTACCTTGAAACAGGATGACTCATGTATTAATCTGAGAATTACTGAAATATAGTGGATAGTTGACTCTAGAATTGCCAGTTTCTGAATTAGCTTGGTTGCCATGGTTTCCAGTTGCTTTTTTCAGTTAGAACATGGACGGGGGGACAAATTCCTGCTAAAGCTGGTTAGTTTTGCATTAAAGTGCTGCTAATAATGTGAACGGTAGAAAAAGGAAAGGAATATACCTCACAAAAGCATACCTCACCATCAAATAGGGGTGCAAGATGAATCGATATCGAATCGACATCGCAATTTAAAATACTGCAATTACCTAACCTCAAAGCCTGAGGGTTTTTTTCTGTCTTGCATCTCCAGCGTTTCATGAAGCTGAAATATAAAATTAGTACTACTGTAATGTATAATAGCATTTTTAGAAGTATATTTTGCTGACAATACTAGGGCTGTGACAATAAACAACAATATTGGTCACCCTGATGAAAAGAAGGCATGTTTAGGTGATCTTTGCATTTTCTTTCATAATTGGCATCATCACTTAAGTAGATAATCCACAGTCACATTATACTGTGAAAAATAACATTGTGAATCGTCGGCCTGGGAACCATCTAGCTCATCCGTCCATAGAAGTCGATCCCTTCCCCCAATGTGGTTCTCCTCGAGGTTTCACCGTTTTGTCCCATGTGGTTTTCTTGAGTTTTTCTTTGCCGCGGGGGAGGGTCTAAGGATGTGGGAAACCCCAGGCTGACATTTCATTGTTTGATTTTTGATATAGACTTGTTTTGTGTTTGTACTGACCTCTGAGATGACTCCTGTTGTGATATTGGGCGTTACAAAAACTTATTGATTGATTGAATCGCAATAATTTTGTCCAAGAAAATTGTGAGACAAAAATGTCCACATCGTCCCATGTCTAGACAATACTGAATTTTTTGTCAAAATCGTGCAGCCCTACCATCAAAGCTGTAATGACAGGTCAGTATTTGTGCTGTATATTGCTTTTCTTTACTGCCGTTCACATTATTAGCAGTGCTTTAATGCAAAACCAAGCAGCTTTAGCAGGAATTTGTCCCACCGTCCATGTTCTAACTGAAAAACGCACTTCAAGCCAATTCAGAAATTGGCAATTGAAGTGGCGCAGTTTTATCTTAAGAACGATTGTATATTTTTATATTCTTGTCTTTTCTGTGCATTTTCTATTATTAAAACAGATTCTCGCACTCCAAGTTCCAACTGTTTCTCTTTTCCTTGCGCTGCATGCGTTGAGCCTTCTGCTGGTGAATTTTATACCTTTAAATTTGTGACAACGAAGACCTGGAGCTGTTTGCATCAATACATGAATACTACAAGAAATATAGCAAGGCTACCGTATACATACTGTAAGTAATTTAAAGTGCCTGAAATAAGTATCAGATTGGACCTTTTGAGATGCGGTATCATTGCCACTAATGCACTAAATCATGCATCACTAATCCTTCTCTCCATCTAAACATCTGGGCTGCCCCCAATATAAAGCCAATTTCATCCTTCTGCGTGTTAAAACAGAAGTTATTCAACGTTCTGTCCCGAACAGCCTATGAATACTGTATGATGAGCCTGGTATCACCCCACAGCGATGGTTCCTCTTGTCTGCTCGAGCGGCTGGAAACAATGCCCGCGCTCCGCTCCCAGGTGGAGGCAGGAAACAGGAAGTGGACTCAGCAGAAGAGCCGTCTCCCTGGGGTGGAAGATTATCCGTGTCAGATTGCCTGGCTGCCTTTTCCACGTCGACCTCAGCTCCTTTTTCCGAACACGCCGGGGTCAGAAGTCACCTCGCACGCATCCCCGCGAATGAAAACAGCGCAGGGATGTGGGCTTTAGGAATTTCCTGGGGCTTGTTATTGACACTTCAAAAGGCTGGAGGAAAGCTGCTCTCTGAAAGTGTCCCCTCAGCAGTTCGTATATAGCCTCCTCCCCTCCTTTTTCTCCTGGCCTGGCTTGTTTTATTGGACGCTACAAGGGAAAACAATAGAGATTTATGTGCGTTCTTAGCTGAGGGTGAGCTGGTTCACGTGTTCACCTTCAATCATCTCGTCTTGGCTTGTAATAGTGAAGTACCTTCCGTGACCCCTTTCCCCTCATTTGTTTGTGGAAGCATCTGCATCGTATTGGTGGTCCGGCCGGTCCCAAGGGCCGTCCATGAAAGACCTGATGAGCTCAAGACGAGTCTGGTCTTAATGAACTCTTCCCAAACTGACAACAGATGTGAGCCATTGTTGAGCGTGTATGACTTGTGTAGCGTTCCTCTGCTCCAAAAGCGATAAAAGATGAAATAAAATAGTCATCTGGATTGTTTTCAGGCAAAGGATGTTACACTCTCACCTGGAAACAAATAAATGACCTAATCTTGACAATAAGGAGTGTAATCATTGCACCGATGCAATGTTTCTCCATAGAACTACCGGTATATGGGAAATTGTAACTTCAACTGGGAAGTCTGATGGGTGTTGGTGCTACTAAAGTGGAGATGTTGTTGCAAGAGTGAAAGAAAAAATGGCATTTGAAGTTACAATCTATGGAGAAATGTTGAATTAGATCCTTATTGCGAAGATCTGGCAATTTATTTTTTCCAGGTGAAAGAAATCTTAAGAGACTTGTTTTTGACTTTAGCCTGCAGTGTCTCCCCTTAAAGTGATTGTTGCATATCTGAAATCATTACATCCCTTACAGTTGTATCATTTGCACAACTTACTGAACACGACTAAGTCACCAAATATGTATGCGCGGTGTCGTGTTGTATCTCTACTTGTGTTTGCTCCCAACCGGTAAACATTTGTCTGGCAGCAGAGAGCGAAGGCGCCCTCGGTATCGAGAGGCAGGTGTTGGGTGGCTACCTTTGCATGCAAACATTCTAATCCGAGGACGTATAATAGATTCAAATTCAGCTAAATCCCTGCATGCTCCTAGACTCCAGTCACTTCCTGCTGTGCTGCCCGGCTCTGCTCAGTAAATCCAAGGCTCGCCGGAGAGCACCTTGAGCACACAGGCATTAAATAAGCATGAAATTGTGCTCGGCTTCAAACATTCAGAGAGGCCTGGAGAGTGTTCTGGGCTTTTTTTTTTTTTTTCAAGCATAATTTGACCAAACAACAGAGGAGCAGGCGCACTTGTAACCCATTTCTCCCAGTGACACCGACTGTTCACAAACAAGAGCTGAACGCACGTAAAGTGGCGGGTATGAAAGCGCAGGAATTGGCCAGGTATTTCAGAACACTTTGTTCTGAGATGGGTTGAACAGTGCCCTGCGGATGAAGGCATTAGTGGAGCTTGGTTTTTGCCTCGTCGCTAAAAACATAGTCACTCCGGGGGTCTCCTCAGATTGCAGCCAAGTTTGCAAAAAGGTGCAAAGCGAGCCAGTGTTTTTGCAGCATGCAGGAAAAGGATGACAGGCACTATACCCAATTTTTAATTACAAATGATGAAAGAGGTAGAGATAGTTGTGGTCCAAACACATTCCTAACTTTCTTCACGCAAGGTTTCTTCTTAGAGATAAGCACATTTTAGCTTCTGGTGGGGTCACTTTTTAGGGTCGTTCACAGAAATATGCTATATTATTTCCAGAGTTTGCAATATACTAAAGGAGGAAAAAACTAATTTCATTCCACTACAAGGAAAAAAAATCCGGTATGGTCCCTTTAAGTACATCTTTACTCTGCAGGTGAAGATGGGAAAACTGACATAAATATGAGAAAAAAAATGTATTGGAAGTCATTTTATTTTTTCATAATAGAAGTTAGGTATTTTATGTATGGTTTTATTTTGTCGATCTATTGGTTACAAAGATTTGTTCAGAGCAAATTTTGGATTTTGTTATTAGTGAATAAATCTGGGGAAAAAAAAATCTTTTGTCCTTGCTTTTTGGGTTCAAAACTCCATTAATCAGGCTAGGAATTAAATATTGCAAAATCCATCTGAACAAACCTTCAGAATATTGTTTACTACACGACTGGAAAGTTTGGAGTGTGCAGGAGCTACTAAAGTGGAGATGTTGTCGCTAAAATGTGAGAAAATATTCATAGTTCATCACTCTATGGAGAATCTTTGAGTCAGTGCAACAATTAGAGATTGGGACATTTATTTGTTTCCAGGTTCAAATCTTAAAAGAGAAAACTAGCCCTGAAACCTGAAAATCAAAGAAAGAGAAAAAGGTTTTGCCTGCCAGATGAAATGATCTCCCTTGAGCTTCTATAAAGTGCATGAAGTGTGTGAACAAAAAACCACGACTCAGCAAGATCTAATCTCCCATTACCCTTTAAATTCTTATGCACAAACACAGCCTCTTTCACCTCCTTCCTGGACCCAGAACTCTGGCTCTTGACAAAACTGCTGCTCTCAGTCGTGGGAAGAAAAGGCGGTGTTGGGAAATCGCTGTGAAGATCAATAAGGCAATTTTGTGTTGGGTCAGCCGCGCAGGTTATTTACTCTTCGGGGCCAGGTTTCGACGGTGTAGGAGCTCGTGGCCATCTCCCCCGCATGATCCTAGACATATTGCCGCGCTTAGCTAATCCCTCTCCGTGAGCTCTTTGATCATGACGAACGGTTCCTGCGATGTTCTGGATCACTGGTGAGATACAGCTGCACTGTGACATCACTCACGGGCCCGTCGGTCCCAAAAGTAGTAAATTTCAGACGAGTTCATTGTTGTTTACCGTGTGTAGTATAGGGATGCACCGAGACAATAGTGGGACTGAGTTATGTGCTCCAGTCTGGAGGAATGATTGGATTTCATTTCAACTCGTATAGGGTTTTGGTTGGAGCGTATTAAAGTCAACCCTGATCCATGTATTTGTGCTGATGGAATCAAAATTGATGGCAGTAAATTGTAAGGTAGACATTTGAGAAAAGACACCTAGTATCTTAATAGAAAGGTTTTTTGTAGCCCGAGAATGAGCAGGCAAGTTGATGTTAGCATTGTTGCTACATTGAGCCTGCAAAGTGGCCCTGCATTATATTGCAAAAAAAAAAATAGATAAGATAAATTAATACTTTACTCACAATAGGAGCGATCGCTGTCATTTTCAGCTGATGATTGGACGAATGGTAGGCAACAATACATTCAGACGTGTAGCGCTGTTCATGTAAGTCACAGATCTGATACAACGACAGTGTATGCAATATTATGTGATGAAATATCTATATTGCAAGAAGTCACAACATATCGCATAATCAGATTGATCAATGCATGGAACCTATACATTTGTTTAGTTTTAGTTATAATTTTCCAAATTTAGTTCCATATTTGCTTCGTTTTGGTCCTGAATTAGTGTTTTTTGAATTATTTTGACACAATTTGCTGAAAACAAATTATTACAATATTGCCCACCCATCTATCTGAAGTGTATTCAATATTGTGCAGCTTTTGTTAGAACAGTGTTGGTTTCTTCTACTAATTAATGGCCATTTTTGATGCTTAAAGTCTCAACATTTTTAGTTTGTACAATGTAGCTGTGAAATTACTAATCAGAAAAAAGTGATCCGTGACGAACACTCAGCCAAGTCGAAAATACATTAGCAGCATTACCTGAGTGCCTCGGATTTCATTTATCTCTCATTGTAAGTAACTCTTAGCCCTCCGGGATTCTGAAGAGCCCCAGATTGCTCACACCTTTGATCCGCCGAACGCTCCTATTTACTTTCCACCAGAAAATTTACAAGTTTGTATCTGTTTGGTTTTATACGCACTTCAGAGTCCAGAATTGATATTGTTTGCACATTCATCTTGTCCTTCTTTCATTGCACATTTCCAAAGTCTTATCTTATCTGATTACGTGGGAAAAAATAATATGACTTGGTGTTATCTGTACAAACCCTACTAACACATTGTAACTGTCTGAAAGAGTGAGACACAGAATGACCCATGTTTGTAAAAGTATATTTCCATAAACAATGTTGGCGGCATGTTAATCTCCACTAGCCCACACGTTATTTGCATCAAACGCTGTGATACTTTCTTGCTTAGAAAGTCATTATTCACTTGTGATAGGCCTGAAACGGGTAACGAAGTCGGAAAGTGGAGGTTCGCAAACGCCGTGGAGTAAACAACACCAGCATATGCTAATTCTCCTTAATTAAGTAGCTACAGAAAGGGGCATCCTCAATGGGCTATTTTTGAGGTCTGACGTCTCAGAAACACCCTCTGTGCTTTTTCACTTCCTGAAGCCGGCTAATGAGCTCTGCTAAAGATTCTCCACATCCCCCCACTCCTTTGGCCCCTGGAATAACACAAGCCACAAGGGAAATGCGTCCGGAGAATTTATGCGGAAAACCTTTATTTACAGAGCCCGTGTGCCATTCAGTGAATATGACACGCGAAGACATGGCCGAGATTTAAAGATCTGAACGTGCTCAAATGGGCCTATCGTGCAGATTAGATGAATATGGAGCCCATAGTTTTACATAGAAGTGAAGAGCAGACTAGAATTTGAATGTTTTGCCATTTTAATTGTCTAAATGCAGATGTTTTGATCTGGTTTAGGTTTGTTGTCTCCAGTGTTTCCCATGCATTTTAGTTGAAAATATAGTGGCACTGGTGATCCATATTTGTATAAACATTATCTATCACTAGTTTTGTTGTTGAAATGTCGCTTCTTGCTTCTTTTCCATCATTGACCTCTCCTTTTCACTACAGTATTGTTACGTAAATGCTTAAAATGAGCTCATTTGTGGCACTGTTTCATCTAATCTCGCAAGCAGGATTGTTTTGAGTTGAAATAGAGTTTAGCCAAAAGGTCATTGTGGTATTAGTTGTATTGTAAGTTCGGTCATTCTTCAGGATTTCTTTCATTAATTTTGAATCACCAAATTTTGCACAAGAAGCCAGAGAGTGACGTAAAATGAAACCGCCTCTTGTGATAATTTCAAGCATCTACTCTTCAATGCATATTCAGGCTAGTTAATTTAGTTTTGTATCCTATTCCAGTATTATTACTGAGAGAGGTGTCAACGAGGCCATATTTGTTAAAAAAGAAAATCCAGCTATGAATCGCAATGGAGGACTCTGGTATAGGTTGGACACAATCTATGACAACTTACTGAGACAGAAACCGATTAACAATAACAACCTTAGCGTGAAACCATCTCCACTGTCATGCTAATGAGCCTGGACTACTGGGCGCAGTGCAGGGCCATAGGGAAGTGTCAACAGAGAACTTACCCCAGGGTGAGACAATACAGGGGTAATATTAAGCATGAATAGGCTAAGATGTTTTAGCACCAAGAGAGGAGGGACTTAGAGGTTAACTCCTCCTTCTGGTTTACTCTTAAGTGACCCACGAGCGTGCTCATGTCGTTATTAAGCTGACGATCTTTGGACTAAGATCGAAATGTCCTACACTTGAACTACAGAGTACAGATGAAGACTGAAGAATTTTTGCCTAAGATTATTACGACTGTTTGCAAACCTTTTTCTTCCTGACTTTTTGCTCCCCCTTGTGTGATCCTGTCCTTAGAGCTGTTCTAACAAGTACATTTATCCATTGTGAGATCAATAAAGAACTAACTTATCTTATATTGTTATTTAGCCCCAGCTCACGGATATAAATTACTTTTAAACAGTGTTATTATCACCTTGGAACCTCCATCCACAGCCATTGTTACTGTGCATTTGAGGCAGTTTGCCATAAAATGATTTTGTTGATTATCGCGACACAATAGCGCATATAACGACGGGGCTTTGTGGCCATTTAATTTCCCCTTCATGCGGAACAATGAGCGCAAAGGGCAATTAGGCACCATTACAGGGTCATTATTGTTCTGATCCATAAACATGTTCCTTCTCTGCAATTACTATGGCTCAAAAAAGGACCTGGATATGAACTGCAATGTGGCCTCACCGAATGGTTTGTCAATATAGTGTTGCACTGTAATAATAGTGTGCAGTGCTGGTAATAACAGTCATTTTTTGAGACTATTTCTCTCACCGGCTATTGTTGACAGTGAACATAGCAGCACATGTGGTCTCTCCCCCCCAGGGACAGTCACAGGAGCCAGGTGCCAGGGCCCAAAGGCTGTAGGTAAATTGTGCGCTGAGTATACACCGGATGCGCGTATCAGTGAACCATCCAATTTGACTGCTCTGCCCCCGTGAAGCGTTCCTTTCTTTCCAATTACAGCGGAGGTAGCGGCGGGCAGGTGAAGTGGCCTATTTGCTTGTCGGAACACTCCCGAGTATGTGCCTATTTCGTTCAGCCGACTGACGCCGAGGACAGGGATAAGGCAGAAGAGGTTGTGTCCGGGCTGATGCTTCTTTCTGTTCGCTCTGACGCTCTAATAGATGCTGTCAGTCTTTGTGTGTGCACCGGTGTGACAAACTCATCACTTTCTTACACGCAAAAACATTGACGACACGCCGAAAATAGCTGTGCGGGTTTTCAAACCATGGTAAACATACCCCACCTCTCATCCGTAGACTGCTTCCTGTCCCAGTTCCTCAAATTTGCTCATACCGAGAATAACCCACCTTGTTAAATTACTTATTTGTTATTTCTGTGAATTCACGGTTCGACACCAAATGTTGCGGTGCTCATTTACAAATTTATTAGGCATGAAACCGGCAAATATAGAAAGATTTCAACATTTGAAGAAGTTGCACTGTACTTTCACTGTTGAACTTCATGACTTGTTTGTGTTACGCCATACGACAATTATGCCTGATTACAAGGGATGCAACAATGACTGGTTTCTGAAAGGACTATACAGAACAAAGACTTGCCTCACCATCAAAGCTACAATGGGAGGTATGTTTTGGTGCTGCATATTCCTTTCCTTCACTGCCGTGCACATTGTTAGCAGCGTTTTAATGCAAAGTTGAGTCGTTGTAGCCCGGAGTTGTCCTACCTTCTTGGTGTGAAACTGACGAATGCGCACGGAAACCATGGCAACCAAGTTAATTCAGAAACGGGTAATTCTCAAAATGATATCAAACCGTTAAATAAACCCACTTCAATTCAGTACGCAGATGTGTTCACTAGTGCCACCAATAGTATTTTCAGATTGTGAAACTTGCCCCCCCCCCCTTCCCTCGCTTGCTCTTCCTGGAAAGCTGGGAGAGCTGAGTGTGAAGTGTGACTTGTTCAGCACATAAAATGTATTTAATCGAATGGAAATTGTGACCTTCATTTCGAAAAACGCATCAAATCATGACTAAAGTGAATCGTCCCTGCTGATTACACCATTAAACCTATGATAGAAGAAAATGTGAGTCTTGAAAGTGTTGTTATAGAACACAATATATAGCCAAAAGCCTCATTAACTGGTTTGCATGTCTTTTATTCTTCTTTTACAAAACCTTTTACATGTTAAAGTTCAAATACAAATGAATTAGACTAAAATTACATAAGTTACATTAAATGATTTATTGTACATTGTTGCATATTGTTAAGATAGCCATATATCTCAAAAAGTGGATGTCATGTCAAGTACCCAAATGTGCTTTATGGCATTTATTGGTTTCTCTCGATTTCTGCTGCTTATATTAATCACTACTGAACAAAACTTGCAATGTGAATGGTCACTGTTGGCAAACACCAAAAGCAGCAAGTCTTTAGACGATAAAATGCCCTCTGAAGAGAGCCAAACATCCATTTTTATTGTGTATAAATACTAGTGATGTCAATCGAATCATTATTGTAATCAGATTAATCACACTTTTGAAATTTGATTAATCGCAGTTAGTTTTATTGTTATTAATGATGAATTATTTACATTTCCCTGGCATAAAACACACTCATTTAAACTATTCTAATAACTTTTTATTAACATTTCAGCTTATTAGGTTGATTTAATGCTTATTCAACAACAGTTTGTCGAAAAGTCTAGTATCTTACAATATAAATAACAAATTAAATGTATTTTTGGGTCGTGGCTTGTCGTCCAATGGTGAGGTCCCAATGACATACCAGAGAAACACTGATTTATACAAATGCCTCAAGTGAATTCATTTACCAAACACCACTTTCTTTGGTGTTTGTTCGGTCAAAACATGTGATTTAATTTGCGATTAATCCATGATTAATGCATTCATTATTTTTTGATTAATCGTGAGTTAAAGCGTTAACTTTGACAGCCCTAATAAATACCCTATACAGTATATATACATATGCAGTAACCATAATCTGAGTTCTAGTCTTCCAGTTCAGTCATCTCTCTAAATTGCAATACCTTTTTTCCAAAAGGGCCCTGCACTCATTTTAAAGATGATCATTTTTGCAGTAAATTGCCATGTATACAGTAAACCTGTTTTTTGTAGATTTTTTGTCCTTAGTCATGATGGAAAATTGTGAGTGACAGCAAGAGGTTTTGTTTGTGTTCGAAAAGGAATACAAAGTGCGCGCTGATGCACTGTGAACAGATTCAAGGTCAAAAGGGAAGCTCTGCTTGTACTGCCAACAGTAATGAGAGATAGATTGAAAAAAGAGAGTTGTCCACACAATTTGGTCGATAACGATAAGAATAAAACCTGGAAAAATAGGCTATGTCCGTGAGTCTGTCATGCCTTCCACAAATAAAAACAGCAGGGCTTTGTGCGAGCCACTCCACCACAGACATCTCTGCTCTGACTGGAGCTGCTTGAATGAGGCTACACTTGTCTCTGTCCCGCACCGAGACTGAACCAGCGTCACGGCCCGGCACCCAGCCCCCCGCCGCCGAAACACGGAAAGACGGACAAAGGAGAGCATTGTTTTAACCGTCTGCTTGTCGGGGGGCCAACACGGCATGCACCTCCAAAACTGGAGTCTGCGGGAGGCCTCGGCATGACTCTTACACCTAATAGGCAGACTGACAAGCGTGTTCTCCAGCAAAGGATTGTGGGACATGCTGTGGGAAAGGGTAGAGGGGCTATTCAGAGGGTAGCCTTAACCCAAGAGCCTCTTCATTGGGGAACAGTGTCTGTCTTTGTCATGGCTGAAGTCGGAGACACATTCAGTATTTCAGCTGCCACTGCGACATTGTAGTGGAGGAGAAGTTCTTGGGAGTGAATGGGTCGTGAGGGGTGTGTGGGGGGGGGTCATTCAGGTTGGAGCGAGGGTCACGAAAGGCATCCCACCCGGACTACCCAGAGCCTGGTAGTGACATCACTGCAGCTTTGGTTTCCGTCCCCTGCTGAGCTCCAATTAGTCCGTCGCCTCCCGCTATCGCAGCCCCGGGTTTGTGCAGATGATAGCACCAGAGCTCTGCCTGTCACTTACTCCGGAAACAGGATGCTGTGGTACAAAGTGATAACACACCCATGCCATAACATTTCTCTGCGCATCAGTGAGAAGCTGTTTAGACGTGTTAAACCGCCTTTCGCTACAACAGTTCAAAATGCAATAAAATATTAGTCTTGTTGTGTAATAAAACTGCATTTCGCAATATACTCTCACCACGTTTTGTAATAAAAGTGGTTACTACACTGATTTAGAAGACATTTACACAGTTTTACCAACCATTATTAACATTGATAAACACTTAAACAGATATGTAGGTTCTTAGTCGTACAGGAGTTGTCCATCGTAGGCAAAGATTCTTCAGTCTTCATCTGTACTCTGTAGTTGAAGTGTAGGACGTTTCGATCTTAGTCCAAACATCGTCATCAGCTTAGTGACGACTTGAGCACCCTTGTGGGAAAACATCTTAGCCTATTCAAGAGAGGAGGGCCTTAGAGGTTAACTCCTTCTGTTTTACTCTTAAGAGACCTATGAGTGTGCTCATGTTGTTATTAAGCTGATGACGATCTTTGGACTAAGATCAAAACATCCTACACTTCAACTACAGAGTACAGATGAAGACTGAAGAATCTTTGCCTACCTAAACAGATAACTTGGTAGGAATCATCCCTGTGTCTGGTTAATTTAAGGAAAATTATTTGGGCAAGTTGTCTTATAGGGTCTAAACTTATTCTATATGTACTGAACAATAAAGTAATCACTATTAAAGCTGGGGACGCACTTCACATCTTTTAAGTCTTAAGAGATTTTATAATGACTGGAAGGTGCTTAAATGATTAATAAATAATAGGAAAACTTGTTGAAGCAAGTGTTTACAAATCATTTAATAGAGTGCAGTTAACATGTGTGTTACCATACATTGTATTGCATCATATACTCGTTTATTGCAAATCATCACATAAGCTCCAATACAGGATGAGTAAGGAGGAATTTTGATTTGTTTGTTTCATTTTTGCTCTCATTCATTTAGACACAGTTCCATAAAGACATCCGAACCAGTGTGAAGAATCTTTATCTACACAAGCTCCTTTTGCAGCCCATTTATTTCTGTCTGAAAATGAGCTGCGTCGTCTAGCACTTTTTCATCTCATTACTACATTATTCAGCCCAATCCCAGCAGTGTTTTCATAAGTAAAATTGAAAGATCTGTTTTCTGCAGTCCAGAGACGTTCACCCAGCGGGAAGACATCAGCTTATATCGAATTTGATCATAGTAATATAGTAATGGTGATAGTGAGAGTGGTCTCGCAATGTTATGATAATAAAATGACAGACAGTATATTCGGGATTGCCCACAAATGGTCATTGTTTAAAGTTGCCATCAGGGCAAAACAAAAAAACCCTACTCTTTCAGCTATTGCTATACAATTACTTTAACAAAATAGATATATGATGTACCTTATAAAGATACAGAGACTGGAGAGTGGAGAAGATCAACACAGTAAAAGGTTCAAAGCTAATAATGCTAACATTAGCTTTATGCTACAGCTATCAGCTAGCTATAAGTGCAGTTTATTTTTTTGCTTCTAGTGGACAATCTTCTATCTCAAAACATTCATGACAACACTAATCTGATGCAACTTTATTTGTATGTGTAAAAAGAGAGAATACTCATTCCCAAGTCAGATCTCCTTCCCTTTCCCTAGTATCTGCACAATGCCGAATAACTGAAAGCATAACCAGCCAATAAAACGGGTGGAACAATGCTGTATCATAAACACGGTTATGATGATGGCCTACAATCAGTTTTAGCAGAGTCAGATGTGACAATGCGCACCAACTAAAACATAATTCAAAAAGCTATTTCATTCCCATTCGAATTAGTGCTTCAAGTTGCTCTTACAAAGACAAACACAAGCCTAAAGCTAATATTCTTCCATTTCAACACACTCTTCTGGAATGCGTCCTCATTTCTTTCACTCTTTTGCAAATCCACATAAACCAATTCAGTGTTCGATATTTGTTTTCTTCGTGAATGAAAGCGAAGACAGTATGTTTAATTAAGATAAGACCAATAAGAAAGGAGAAATTTACAGCTTAACAACTGTCTGCTTGAAGTTAGCTTTTAAAATTGCTTCAAAAACTCAACTATCCTTTTTCCCAGAACCAAACCGATCTCTGTATTGCTGTGCCTTATTCTTCACAGATTTGTTTGCCAATAGCGACCGCTCACCTCAGCTGTATTTTCCCAGCCGCTGACCCTGACACCTGTGTTCTCTGTGACGCCTCGGACAACACTGCGTTCTGCTTCTTTATCACCTTTCGCCTCGATTCCATTACCCACGAATGCACCGCTTACCATGGACAAAGGGGCCATTTAGCTGAGTGACTGTCTCATTTGGCCGTCTTGTAATTGGTTACCTACTCCCTCTGTGGCCTCGATAACTGCGGCAGAATCGAGGCTGCCGCTGGCCTTGGGGCGCTTACCCACCCGTTGCTACGGTAAATCATTGACAGTGGTTAAGACTAACGTGATAACCCCGCTGAGAGTTTGATGACGAGACAGGGCCAGCCTCTGAAGATCAAAAAATTATTTGAAGCAAGAAACGATCAAAACTAAAGCTAAATTCACACATGCAGCCTCCTCAGGACAATGTCAGGACGTTTATCCAAAATTAGAAATTAACAGGAGGAGGGCAGTGTCCTGAGGAGGGCACATGTGTGAATTTGGCTCATGATTAACTCAGTTCAGCTGGTTGTATTGTTAATTCTGACACATGTAAAGCCCATACAGAGAATTTAAGCTGTGTTACTCTCAAACTCTTGGTGCAAAAACAAGCAAACAACAACAAATAAAAGTAGTTCATAGTATATACATTGCAATATCCAAACACAACCAGGGGGCAGCAGAGGGAGTTTTGCTTTCTAGCGGTTGCATATCTGTCTGTTTTCACATTTAAGCAGCAAACTCCTGAGCAGATATTGTGCCAATGGGCAACTTTGGAATTCCTTGGCATCTCCTAACCAGGAACTACCCAGGCCCATCCCTGTTTAGCTTTAGAGGTCTGATGGGATTGCGGTACATATGACCAATGGTGTGTCCAGTCCTGTTCCACTTTGTTGATCCCAAGGGTGGAAGTTGGTTATGTAGATAGAGTGGGATGGGCACTAGGGCCACAGCTAGAGGAGACTGTGAGGTACCACGCAGATGTACCACATTTGGGCAAACTGTGCTGTCCGTCAGAGGGACTCATTATTGGAACATACTTCCTTTGTCCATAAGAGAATGTCCATCACTGCCCACTTTCAAACTGCACCTTAAACAGTGGATGAAAGACAATCAACTCTGCAACCACTTTTAATTCGGCCTTTTACTCTTCTGTCTGTGTCTTCCTGTAATTGTGTGTAAATGTAATTGTTTCTGTGTCACCTGCCTAGGGACTGCAGATGGAAATTATGATGGAAATTTACAC
>OMNZ01104641.1:10727-23382 GCA_900303255.1 Lesueurigobius sanzi | reverse complement strand
GGTCCAAAAATATTGCCTCTATACACATTGGGTCTTTTTCAGGATGTAAAATGAATGTATTGACTGAATTGGGGACATTTTAAGCTTAAAATGCCTGATAAAATCGGCTGGCTGCTATATTGGTCAGGCCCTATAGGAGTATGTGTACCTACATTCTCATTATATGAATATGACTGCAGTCGAATTTAAAAGTAGGTAAGTATGATTCAGCATTCCCTGAAATATTGTTGGCACTTGGAATAATTTAATTATACAAAATAAGATAAAACTGAATTGTATTTTTGATGATTATGTTCAAAGAAAAGCTATTTAAAACATTTAACTGCAAAGAGTGAGAGTTTGAATATTTAGTAGCCTTTTTACTGATAAATAGGAGTTTTACTTCTTAGCTAATCATCAGAAGCATTGAGGCACAGGGTACTTGGAGTATGAATAAAAGGCCTAAGGGGTACGCAAGACAAAAAAGGTTGGGAACCACTTTTCACTTTTTGACTCTGTAAGTAGGGGCAGAAAAATATAAGAATTAAATTCTTCTATCTGCTCCTTTCTGATCAGGTCTGATGAAGGGCTAGCACGCCCCAAACATTACCCTGTGGTGAATAAATAGATTTTGGGAGCTCTACAGCTGTGCAGAGTCTGTCATCTTTCTACATTGTTTCTTCGATCTCTTGCACGCTGCTTAACTGGTTCAGGATGTGCGTGTCTACCTAAATCTTCCTTTCTGATCATGGAAATGTTTGAAGCATTGGAAAAATAATGTGTACAGCATTTTCATGAAAAAGAATAAAGAATGAAATGAGAAAAATCTGAATCAAATTGAACAGAACACACAAAATACAATGAACTTACAAGTCATCTGTAGTGCCATCTGTGTATTTTCCATATGAAACCAGCCCATAGTTGTCTTTGTCCACTGCTATAATAATGACCACCACAATGAGAGGAATCCCTGTAAATAAATAAAAATAATAATTTACATTACACTGCAATAACTAATCTAAAAGTAAGCAAAAATTTCTTGAAAGCAGATAATTTGACTTTGATCTGAGCATGATTGGTTATATAGATATGTCAATGAGTAGATTTGTAAATGGCGATCTAGAGTATGTTAGGAACTATATGTGGTTCAAAGTAAAAAAATTAATAGCATTTTGAAGTTGAGTTTAGACAAATGTGGCCACTAATGTCCAAGAAAAACGATAGTGCCAATGCTAGATGTCGGCAGAAAGTCAAGTCTAGTTTTCTCCTCTTTTCACACGGTACGTACCCCAGCCCATCATGGAGAACTTCATCATGTATTTGCTGAGGTACGGAGTGAACACGCGCACGATACTGAGGTACATGTGCAGAGCCTCTAGCCCCGCCCACGTGAACGACGTCAACAGGAAGTAGTGCAGGAAGAAGGCGGTGCTTATGCAAAGTCCCTCGGCTTTCTTCAGCGCCAGCCAGCCGTCCACCAAGAAGATCAGGTTCAGGAAGAGCAGCGAGATGCAGAGCTGGACCAGGATCTTGGCGGGAATGTCACGCAACAGTTTTCTGAAAGGCAAATTGATCAGGTGCTCGTCAGGGTTTCTACAAGTAGCAGCAAGTCAAAAGTATGTACTGTTATGTATTGGTGCTGTTCTTACTCGTATGACAGGTAGGTGAGGATGGTGATCGACAGAAACACAGCAGAGATTCCACAGCCGATGTAAGTGATGTAAGTGAGGATTTGTGCCTGCTTACGGTCCGTTATCCCATCTCTGGAGAAATCCTGAGGAGTAAAGTATTTTAATATTTACAAAAATGTGAAATGTTTCAGTAATTGTGGTTCTGTTATTATAATCAAGAATGGGAGTTGTGTCTGTACCAAAAGCACTGCGAACGATGTGAGGTGGCTGCAGTTGCATACTGTGTCTTCAGGAGTAACACTGATCAAATGACAGCCATCATTGCTCCAACCTCCTAAACCATCTACAAGAGCAAAGGCATGTTTATTAGAGCACATATGTCTACAAATAACTCTGTAATAGTAGAAAAAAGGCATTTAAAAACTTGATTTAGAGATGGTGTCTGAACACTGATGGTAAGCTACAGCCTCCATGAGGTAGATGGACAGAAACAAAGCTACCAAGGAAAGGTGGTCAGTGAAGCCTAGACAGACTCTATCTAGACCTCATTCTGGCCAGAAACAGATCCTCTGTACTGATACTTCAAGCATGATTTTGGTGGTCGGCCACCTTTCCTTAATTTCCTTAAATTAAGTGTAAAAAAGTAACCCCGCTGACAGATTTCTCGAAATTAGTAAGTCACTGTCACCCCTTTCTGGCCAACAACAGATCCTCTGTACTGATAATTCAAGCATGATTGTATGATATGTGTATACATTAAAATGACTTGAATATTTAACCTTAATTTCAGTAATTTTGACTTGAAAATAATCTGGAATAAGCAATTTTACAACAACAAAAACACAAGCCCAAATGAACTTATTTCCAGACTAATTTCTAGATTTCTAGATAGAGTTTAAATTCTAAACTTTGCACTGCAAGATGAATTGTCACGAGATCTGAATTTTCAGTCTTGCAACAAATCCATCTTGAAAGACTCCAACTGATAGGTCCATTTCGTAACCAGTTGTGTTTCGGACCAATGACATGCTGCTGTGTGGCTGGGGGCGGGGCATGTAGGCTATAGTAGACACTCAGCAGCACTCTGCCTCTGCCAAACGAACATGGCTCTGTCGGAGGACTTCGTGGATGTCGCATTCAACAATAAAAAATAAAAAAAATCGAACACATGTCGCCGGTCATTCCTGCTGCCTGTGTGACACGTCACATGACTCACTTATGGAAGGTGTGTACGAGCCCGGGCTTCACCCAATCAGCTCAAAGTATTGCACTGATTGTCCCTTCTTTTCACAGACAATTTGAATGGGAGCCATCTCAACTTAAGAATGCTACAAACATCAATCTGTCAGTTTGTGTAAATTCTGCTTTAGAATCCCAATATGACCCCCATCATCACGTACCATATAATGAGAAGTTCCAAAACACACAGGAAGTTGAATGGTTAGTCTATAAATAGAAGAGGAAACATTTCATAACAAAAGTTAGCTCAAATACTGCTGATAAATAAAGGGCAGTGGATAACGGTTGCCTACTTTTACGGGCTTGACATTTCTGATTGTATACTGAATGTTTTCTTTCAGGTTTGTTATGGACAGATTGGCCGCACTGCAGCCCAGGACTGGAGTCACAAGCGTCTCACTGTTTAGTGCCGTATCCTATAAAGAACATTGATAAAAAATAAAAGTAGTTGTATCTTATCATGCTTTGAATGTTGTTTATTTGAGAAGTAAATACCTGAAACAGTGTGCTCTTGGTGTGGAAATTGCAGTGGACTCTGTTAGCTTGGAGTTTTCCCTCTGGACTCAATCTTTCAGTGAGAGAAGAGGGTAAAAACATGGAGCCTAAAGGTGCTCCTGACGACGACATGGGGCCCCCTCTGATGAGCTGGAAACGTGAAACAAACAAGAAAAAAGAAATGCAATATTTACATGTAATTATGATGCACATTATTGAAAAAACTTGCAATACGGGTGTGCAATGTTACAATAGCGACATTGCAATATTTAATAATTAAGCATTTAAATATGGTGTATTCCATTCTAATCAAAAGTAATTTGTTTTTCAGCAAATTGTGTCAAAAAAGTCTTCAAAAACACGGAGCAAAACAAAGCGGAAAAAAAACGAAATTTGGAAAGTGATAAACTGGCATGTCATAAGCTGGCCACACACTAGAGGATTTTTAATCTTTTGAGACTAAAGATCTGTGCAAAGAACACATACTTAAGGACAGACATGAGGACACACATGAGGAGTCCCACCACAGAGAGAAAGTTTTTATTGAGCCACGCCTCCTAAGACTAAAAATTTGGCTAAAAATCCTCTAGTGCAGGGGTTTTCAACAGGTGGTCCGTGGCCCCCTGGTGGTCCGTGGCAGTACTGCTGGTGGTCCGTGACGTGTTATCCAATTTAACTACTAAAAATAAACTAGGGCTGCTGCATATTGAATATTCATGAATATCAAGTTGATATATGTCTTTTAATAACTCTACTTATGTTATTTTAAACATTTGAGAACACAGAGCATTGTAAAATAAAGTATATAGCCCTCTTTTATACAAAAAAATAGGCCTATATTGCACACACGCAAACACAGTGGGCCGCAGACTACTGCTTAGTCTGAATGGTGGTCCCTGGGGCAGAACCAGTTGAAAACCCCTGCTCTTTTTTCAAAAAGGTTACTTTTTGGTTTTAATAGTGTAGAATTATTATAAAGTAGCATCTCTGGTAATGTGTGCCAATTCAAAACTGGTTTGAGGGCCGCAATTGGCCCCCGGGCCGCACTCTGGGCACTCCTGCCATAAGTGGTGTCTTTGAGCCTCAAATTTGACTGACCTGAACATTATCAGTGGTGATGATACTGACGGTCATCGGAGAGAACTCCCTCCCATCCACTGTCTGAACCGCCAACACCAGAGAAGTGGCTGAGAGGATTTCCTTTTCACCCGAGACCTCCAGCTTCATCCCCAGCCCATCCACCAGTCGAATCAGCCTGCGATACAGACATTAATATTCAGTCGAACTATTCGCCAATATAGATTTTCATACAAGTTTTTGAATTCTGAGTCGTACCTATTCGCAGATGCTGATAGCGCCTGTGCGTCTCCCTCCATAAGGTTGCTGATTATGGTTAGAGCCTTTCTCCCCAGGGCTGGAGAAACCGTGGGCCCATCCAGGAGCCTCTCCAGCTGCCCCACTAACTTAGACACCTGCAACATCAATCCATGAATAACTTTACATACATTTGCATCTGCAGTATACTGAATCTTTGCACTCTCGATGCATAGAAAGAGCGAACTTGTGACTCTTCCGTTCAAATACATAACTCGAGGTATTGTTTATTATTCATTGCTGATGTGGGAGGCTTTACCTGTGAGGAGTTGAGCTGCGATACGTCCTCAGTTTGAGAGAGAAGGTTATCGGCCTCCAGTTCTTGTTGGGATATCGTGGTCTGCTCTGTGGTGGTAGGGACCAATGCAGGATCTTATGGAGGACATTTGCTATTAATAACATCATCATCAATCCGCTCTGCCGCTCTAGATTTTACATGGCTCTTATCGGCAAGACTTTGTGCTTTTTTTTCACAGTACTGTATGGCAGAGGTAGACAAGTTTACTGTACTGTCTTTCTAGTCACATTATGGGAAGCCTTGTTTTCCCATGTTGACCCAAAATCAATTATTCTTTTGTTCAATTGAGTGTTAGTCGACATATTTAAAGGTCTCATACCTTATTTCGTACTAGTATTGGAACGGAATTATTTTTATCCGCCTTTAGTACATTGTAAACTCAGACATTTGTGGAAATAATACTGTTCATCTCAATAATATTCTATCAATTTCATGAGCTCACAGGCTGGTTTTCTAGCATTTTTGTGACAGTGACCCTGAAAAGTAACTCTGCAAGTTGTGAAATGTCCGTTATCAAAATACCAAATTAAAAAGCCCATAGTGGTAATTCAAGTGCATTGCTTTATGTCACAGTCAATCGAAGATGTGCATGAGTTTATCAGAGCCATCTAGGCCTATTATACATTGAAATGTAACTATGATTTTAAAAGAATTGATACATACCCACTGTGCCCAGTGTAGTTGCGTTTTGAAGAGTTGTTGTAGGAGCTTCAGTAGTAGCTGTAGTCTTATCATACGTTGTTTGGAAGCTAATAGTTGTACTAGGTGTAGCAGCAGTAGTAGGAAAAGCAGTAGCAGTAATAGGAATGGTAGTGGGTGTTGTGGTGGTGGGCTGAGAAGAAACCACTGGTCCGGGAACGGTAACCTTTGTCGTTAAATTCACAGATGGCTTCCGTGTGCTCGCTGTGGTTTGGATACTGGTGGCAGTGACTGTAACGGTGGAGCTAGGAGTCTCAATGGAGTCAAGTCCTGTCACATCGGCCGTGCTGCTAAGTGTGGTCAGATATTCTGTAATCTTGCCTGTAGGCGTGCTGGCTTGAGTGGGTGCTGTGCTGCTTTCAAATGCTGTATGTGTAGTTTCTGGTTTTAATGTTGTGGCTACTGTGTCATTGACTTTAGCAGTTGTTTTTTGAGCAATTGTAGAGGTACTAATACTATCTAAAGTTGTGTCTTTGGTTGGTGTCTTGGTTGTCCTCAATAATGGCTGGCTTGTCGACGTACCCGTGGTCACTCTGTACCCTGTTGTTTGATCGGTTGTTGGTGTGAATTTCGTTGCGCTGGCGGTTGTTACCGTTGTAGCGCCAGACAAAGTAACATTGTCTGTCGGTGAGTATTGTGAAGTAACTGGGCTGAGTGGCGCATTGGTCGTCATTTTATGGTCGCTAACAGGCGTAGCTGTGGTGCTCGTCACGGTACTCGTTACTGCAGTACTGTTAAGCATCTTAGTGACTTCGGGAGTACTGGGTGCATTGTACTCTGTCGCGCTGCTTGGTGCCATTGTAGTACGGGTAGTGATGGTGCTACTCTGTCTGTCTGTTGTACCTGCGGTGACACTAGATACCGAAGTAGTTGTCGTTGTGGGACCAGGGGATGTGGACGTTGTCGCGGGAGCTGTTCCCATTGTCGTTTGCCCATAAACTAAGCTGGCATCAGAAGTGGGTATGGGTATAGTTGGTGAAGTTATGTAGTTGATTGTAGTCTGGGAAGTTGTTTCAGGGCTAGTTGGATTAGCAGTAGTTTGTGGAATTGCGTGAGTGTTTGCTACGGTGCTTTTTGACAGTGACGTTGGTTGGATTGTAGATACAGTTGTCTGTTGCTGTGTTGAAGTGCTATATGGTGCTGATGAAGCCGTTACTCCGGTGGTTCCAGCGGTAACCAGTTCAGTAACTAACCAATTCGCGGCGGTCGTAGTCGTTTCTCCCGTTGAAGTACTCTGCGATCTTGTACCGCTTGTATCTGGCATTTGCGTTGCGCTTATCGGAGTGGCTACAGTTCTGGCTACGGTATCGCTAAACGGCGTGCTTGGTGGACTGCGTGTTACTGCGGTGGTCTCAGTTGTGGTTTCGAGCCTCATCGTCGTGAGTGAGTTGAGAGCCACTGTAGGCAAAGTTGCATTTACCATTGCCTGACTGGAGCTAGCTGGATGTGTGTTGGCTATGGTTGTATCGTAAACTTTAATGGACGCTGTTGAGTTGCTTGCTTCGGTTTTGTCATCTATTACGTTAGCAATTGTAGTAGTGTGACTGAGATCAGCTTTAGTTGTCTTGTCGTTTACGGTAGTTGCGGTATTGGTGTAAATCGCACTTAATATCGTTGTGCTTTTAGCTAAATCGCCTTGAGTTGTGTCATCCACTGTGCTAGCTACTGTTGTTGTGGGTGTTGCATCACTTCCTGTTGTGCCCACATTGTTGCTTGTTGTAGAATCGAACAAGGTATTGGCTGTTGCACTGCTAGCTGTGTTTACTTTCATTAAATTGTCAATTGTGTGAGCTGTAGCCGAGGTAGTACCCATATTGTCAACAGTGGTGCTAGCTGTAGTGGCCTTTTCTTTCGTGATCATCGCAGTAGTGGAGTCTATGCTATTGGTTGTGGTGGTAGTGTAAGCTGTGCCTTCCAATAAAGCTCTTGTACTCGCTATTGTAGCATGAATTGTTTTAGTGTTAGCTTCATGGACTGTTGTAGCAGGCATTGTTGTGAGAGGGGTTGAAATGGAAGCCGTCGGTAATGCCTTAGATGAGGTTGCGCCACCCCCTGTGATCAATGAAGGCGTTTCTTCGTCAACTGTGCTTGCTGTCGTTGGGTTAGCCGAAGTTGGATTACTAGCTTTATTATCGGTAAATGCTAATGCATTGGAAGTTGTAGAATCCGTGATTTTTGTTGAGCTACGAGTCACAATTTCGGATGTGGTTTTTGCTGTCCGAATAATATTAGTTGTCTTCAATGTAGTAGCTGATAATGTTGTTATTCCAAGTGTTGTTGGTTCAGATTGAGCCGTACTTTGTTGTGTAGTTACTTCAGTCTTATGAGTATTTGTTATGTTGGCTATGGTGGGATGCAGGGTTGATGAGCTGGTTTGTTCAATAGTTGTTGGAGTTGTTGGAGATGCAGCAGTCATAGTATTCATAGTTCTTAGTGGTAGGATAGTGGTAGTTGGAAAAGGTTGAGTAGTTTTAGCCTGTGTCATGGTAGTCATAGTCAATAGTGGAAAAGTAATTTTCGTTGAGAGCGGAGCAGTGGTCGGTTGTGATGGGCAGGTGTCGCTCAAAAGCACCGCAAGGTTTTCATCGGCAGCACTGGAAGAAACAGAAAAAGGTACGGATTAAAAGCTTTGGCATTTGTAATGACTATTGGAGCGATCGCTGTTGTTGTTTTCTTCCGCCATTGTCACTGGATGTTTTGGTGAATGGTAGGAAACAGCTGATGCATTCAGACGTGTAGTTTTATTTAGCAGTTTATTTAATTCACAGGGAACAGAAGCAATGCTCTGTTTGTGAACAATGTTGCTATTTATTTAAAGCATTCATGTTGCCTGCCAAATCTCCAGACCGGATGTGACGACATTCTGATTGCTTGTATTTACTTACAGTAGAAGTACAGTATAGGCTAAGCGTAGGCCAAGATTCTTCAGTCTTCATCTGTACTCTGTAGTTAAAGTGTAGGACGTTTCAATTTCAGTCCAAAGATCTTCCTCAGCGAATGAGGCTGAGGAAGCTCTTTGAACTAAGATCGAAACGTCCTACACTTCAACTACAGAGTACAGATGAAGACTGAAGAATCTTGGCCTACGATGGACAACTCCTGAATGACTGAGAACCTACACAGTATAGGCTAATGTTTTAAATGACCTATATGGACTCATAACAGTTTAGTTTAGAATATTAAAAGTAGAGTTGAAAACATATTTTCAGAAAGGTTTGGCATTTCATCACATGCCATCATTATTATGTGAATGACAATATGAAAAAAAAAAAAAAAAACATTTTAATTGCATGAAATTACAGTAAAGGACAGTGTTGTTTTTTTTGTTTTGTTTTTTTTACATTGGCCTTTATTTAATAAGGAAAGGTCCACTGAGATTTACAGAATTTCTTTTTTCAGGGGAGTCCTGGACCCAAAGGGGAACCTATTGTACACCGTGCAGACACGTGGAGGAGATGCCCAGGATTGGACAAAGAACTGTCTTGCTGTGAGGCAAAAATGCAGGGCTAATAATACAGTATGTACAACTTACCATTTGAGATGAGTCTGACCCTCTTCACAGACATCAGCTTTTCGCAGGTTACTTTGAAACCAGATCAGATCGGAATTCAACACGGCACTGATTTGCTTTTCAGGATCACTACACACCACTGAGGAATAGAGAAACATAAAGCATCATAAGAATAATTCAGATACAAGAGATAAAACGTTGCTGTTGGAAATAAATTTTACCCATGTGAGTGAGAGGCCCCTCTGCTGTGACTCCTCCACTCTTGTTTATCAGTGTTTGTATAACAGTGGTCACTGAGCAGTCTGTGATCGCTTTGGTCATTTCTAGGACCATCATGCAGCTGTAAAAGGACAATGACCATCAAACACAATAAGGCTAGCAATGATTTGGTTAATGCATGAAAAATAATGCTATAATTCTACCTTTGGTCGCTCTTTTTGCACTTCACATAAGTTTTCTATAAATAAACAAGAAGAAGACATAAGAGAAAACATGTGTAAACTGTGACAACATCTGAATGACAAAGGTGGGACTGTTTCCTGATTAAAAAAATTTAAACCCTGACAGTTTTTTTGAAATAAAAGATACATAGATTTTAGATGCAAAATGTGTCTTGTCTGCTTCATGGTCATGAGTTACGATAAATGATTAGCTTCTATGTTTTATTTAGCAATTTAAAAATATTCTAATAATATAAACAAATGTTAATAATGTTACATCCTTAACCAGAAGTCCAGCCACTGTTTTACTCCATTAGTGTTTGACTTACCCTGAGACCTTGATTGTTTAAGATAACTAAAGCTGTCAAACACTCAGCGCTAGAAGAAAAAAGTAAAACATATTACACAAGGCTATAATTATACCATGAAGCATTTAGTTTTTCATAGTTAAGTCATACTTTGTTCTATTTCCACAAGTTTGGATCACCTGGTCTGTCAACTTAGAAAGATAATAGGAATAGTCAATCACTGTGAACTCAACATTAAGTTTGGGAGAGCGTGTACATACCATATTTTGAATGTGTTTCGTGTGCCATGTGCCATGTGTGACTTTTAGCTCCTGAGCATAAAAATGATCTGAAACAAAAGAAGCATTTTTTAAAGGCAACGAGTCTTTATAATTGGAATAAATGAAGTATTGCTTTACTTGTATTATTGCAAAAAGATGTACAGTCACAATTATGTGTGTCTTCATCTGAAACAGCAAGAATAAGAGCAGTTATAGCAGCATAATGCACATAATGTGGGAGACACAGCAGGCAAAACCAATTCCATTTCAATTTACATTTTCAGTTTTGCATAACACAGTAAACTTTCACCTGCAAACAAATAAATGATGTCATCTTTATCATCAATAAGGAGTGTAATTATTGCACTGATTCAATGTTTCTCTGTGGAACTGGAAGGAAAAGTGTAAATGCAATGATCATTTTCTCAAAATATTTAGTAGCTCCTACAGACTCCAAACTTCCCATGTTTGGATGAATGTAACAATACTTCGAAGGTTTATTCAGAGGGATTCTTCAACATTCAATTCCTAGTTTACTAGTTTATTCAAAGACTAAACAAAATATTCAAATTCCCTCTGAACAAATATTTGTAACTAACATATAGAACAGTGGCGGAAGAAGTACTCAATATTCTTACTTAAGTAAAAGTACAGATACAGGACAAAGTACAGATACAGGACCAAAAATGTACTTAAGTAAAAGCATCTGATAAAATTTCTACTTAAGTAAAAGTATAGAAGTATCCGCTGTAAAATGTACTTCATGAGTAAAAAGTAAAAGTAAAGTTTCTTAAGAGTTTAATGTGCAGGTCTAAACCAGGACTAAACCAGGTCTAAACTAGGGCTAAACTAGGTCTAAACCAGGACTAAATCAGATCTAAACCAGGTCTAAACCAGGGCTAAACTAGGTCTAAACCAGGACTAAACCAGGTCTAAACCAGGGCTAAACCAGATCTAAATCAGGTCTAAATCAGAACTAAACCAGGTCTAAACTAGGACTAAACCAGGTCTAAACCAGGTCTAAACTAGGTCTAAACCAGGTCTAAACCAGGTCTAAACCAGGTCTAAACCAGGACTAAACCAGAACTAAATCAGGTCTAAACTAGAAATAAACCAGTCTAAATTAGGACTAAACCAGGTCTAAACCAGGTCTAAATCTGGTCTAAACCAGGTCTAAACCAGGTCTAAACCAGGCCTAAACTAGGTCAGCAGCAATACACATATCCATCCACCAAGCAACGTGCAACAACAGATATATGCAGCAGGCGAGAAAGGAAATGGTTCACAGATTTGAACAATTTACGTGATTTAAATTTAGATACTTTAGATACTATGTTTACTCACGTGGGCAATCGTTGGGTGTTGTCGCCGTCGGTTTTGTCAGGACATGAACAGGCTCCAGTACATGGCTATTGAAAGAGAATCTTAATCAACATCGAGGAACATTGAGCGGACACTGCCGTCAGAACCAGGACTCACCAGATCGGAGGATAGTTAGATTGACACACTTCTGTCAAACTGGGCGAGCAAGTCACAAAGCGGCCAGTAGAGGCATTCACACCTGTGCACTCACCTGTAAAAGCATACGTATAGGGAATTATTTTGATAAAGTTATGGGCATTTGCTAGAGAGGTGTAGCGCATTAGGAAGAACAGTTGTTTTATTGTTATTTCACCTGGTATTTTTTGGTTTTATTGCTTCTGAATCACCTCCTGCACCATCAAGTGCTTGGACTCTTTGTTTTCATACAAATTGAACTAGTATCATCTGAATGCTGTAGTAGAGTCATATCAATGAAGTAATCATGATAGAAGCAGAAAAACAACCAAAATATTAGGCGAAAATGAATTTCTCACCTCACGCTTTCCCTATAATATTAGTTTTTTTTTAGTTTTGCATAATATAATGCATATTATGCAAAACATCAATGACTATGGCTGTGGACATTAGAAAATGTGTGGTATGTGGGTTAGACCTGGTCCAGGAGATGGAAGATAAAGGCTGTAGTTATTGTAGAAATTTTTGACAAAAATAACAAAAAATTGTAGGCGCTCATAGCACTTTTTTGATTATTATTCCACTAAAATATGCTTCTATAAACATAGAAGGCTATAAACCTGACCTTCTATGTGAAATCTGTGTTTATTCACCATACATTCACATTTTTGAGAAAAAACTACAACAAATTTTTTTCCTAAATGTTACCCCATAGTTGTGCTCATTTTTGGCACAAATGTTACGCCATCCTTTAGTCCTCCATGTTCTATTTAAACAGAAAACAAGATGGCAGCTGACCAGAGACACATTTTCAGGATGAAGAAGTCAAGTTTTCAGACAAAAAAGCTTTTAGCTAATGCTAACTTCGCACTTTTTGACACAAACTTTCCACGCGACCTTACATCGCCCCCCGGAGGCCTAGAA
>OMNZ01104635.1:0-17165 GCA_900303255.1 Lesueurigobius sanzi | reverse complement strand
TCCGAGATGAACTCTTCTGGAATTCTGAGCAAAAACAACAGGAGTCATAGTAGCTCAAATAGTGTCTTAGGAACAAAAAAATGTAATGAGAGGATAGAATAGTATGTAGAAAAGAAGCAGAATGTGCAATACATTTGATAGTGTTTGATAACACAAAGGATCTTACTTTAAATCTCTCAGGTCGTCTTTGAAAGTCTGAAAAACAAATACAGAAATACTGTAAGTTGTTGCATTTACACAGCACTTTTCAACATCCACCGGGCTTTTACTGGGTCCGGTCCTGGATTAGACCAGGTTTAGGCCTGGTTTAGACCTGGTTTCGACCAGTTTCAACTCACCTCTCGTCTGACCTTGTGGGGACGCAGACAGCCTCTGACAATGCTGGTTTAGCCCTGTTTTAAGGTGGCCACACACTAGAGGATTTTTTATCTTTTGAGACTAAAGATCTGTGCAAAGACAACACACACTTAAGGACAGACATGAGGACACACATACACACACATGAGGAGTCTCACCACAGATCATGCCATGAGAGAAAGTTTTTATTGAGCCACGCCTCCTAAGACTAAAAATCAGGCTAAAAATCCTCTAGTGTGTGGCCACCTTTAGTCCTGGTTTAGACCCAGTTCAGTCCTAGTTTAGACCCAGTTTAGGCCAGTTTCTGCTCACCTCTTGTCTGAGTGAGCCTGTGGGGACGCGGACAGCCTCTGACAATGCTGGTTTAGCCCTGTTTTAGTCCTAGTTTAGACCTAGTTTAGTCCTGGTTTAGACCCAGTTTAGGCCAGTTTCTGCTCACCTCTTGTCTGAGTGACCCTGTGGGGACACGGACAGCCTCTGACAATGCTGGTTTAGCCCTGTTTTAGTCCTAGTTTAGACCTAGTTTAGTCCTGGTTTAGACCCAGTTTAGGCCAGTTTCTGCTCACCTCTTGTCTGAGTGAGCCTGTGGGGACGCGGACAGCCTCTGACAGCAGGCGGTACATGGCTGCGATGATGTGGCTGAGTTTTTCTGGAGGAATGGCACAGTTTTCAGCCACAGACTTCAGTGCCTCTCTGCTGTCCTTTCCCTCCAGCGCCGCCACCACCGCTGTCCACACAGACACCAGCTCAGGACCATTCATTTAATAATTATTCATATTAATAAACTAATCAATCAATTTATTTTTGTAACGCCCAATATCATAACAGAGGTCATCTCAAAGGACGGTATGGACAAAAACAAATCAATATCAGACATCAATAATGATCAAAATAAGTTACACACGAACGAAATGTCTCAACCAGATGTAATGTCCCGTAAATAAGTAAATCACTTAGAGAAACAAGCTTAGACGATCCCCCATCCTTAGACCTTCCTCTACGGCGAGGAAAAAAAACCCAAAACCCCTGGGTAAAAGTTAGGAAAACCTCGAGGGCTAATGGACACATTACAGAATAAATGGGGTGTTATAACAATGGAATTAGCAAACACCCACCTGAAATAACTGTTTTTCTACTAAACTAATTTGCTTGGCTCATATTTTCTCAACAAAATGCATTTTAAAAAAAACGGACTGCAGTGTTATATAGTTTATATTTTCCCAGTGTCTGCATCACATTTCTATACATTTTTTTCACTCATGTTGAAGCACTCATGAAAAAGCATGTTACTATACAATATTACGAGAGTCGTAAACGTCAACACTGCATTTCAAAAGAGTCTTTTATCTCTACCTTTTAACAACTTTCTGAATGTATCTTGGTCCAAATCCTTCATGTTTTTGGACATCGACTCGATTTCGGGGGGAATTCTTCCTCCCAGGAAACTGGAGTCTTTCATGTGGCTCGTCGACATGATCAGCCACGAAAAAAATAATAATTTATGACCAAAAAATCATGAGAAAATAAGAAATTTTGCAAAAATATGCTGCGAAAATTGATGCTAAGTTGCTGCTAGTGACATCTTTTCCGTGTGTTTGTCATGTGACTGTGTTGCCTCCACGTACTGTTCGGAGCTCATACAACTTTGTATTATTTATGAAAATATATTGAAAGAAAACGTATCAAATGAATATTTTTTTTTCATTTACTGTCTGTTTTGAGTGTTTAACCCCCATACCCAACAAACAAATAAGTTAACACACACTGAAATTACTTAATTTTACATTTTCATCAGCAAGCAAGTAAAATGAAGTGAGACATTTGCTATTAGAAAAAAAAGAGCACAAAAAACAAGAAGGTTAAACTAATGTCTATATTTAATTATCTATACTCAAACCCTTTCTTTTCACGAAGGAGCCTTTTTCCCCAGTAATATTCAGCAATAGTCGTAGGTTAAAACAGTTTCAAATATATTTACATTTTTACAATATTTACATTTTGTATTTCGAGAGATATTGAATGCAGCATTAATACCTCAGCTTTGCTGTGATTGGTCAAGGGGGTCAAAGTCCAGAGCGGGTCAACCAATCACATTTCAGAATCCCACATGCGTCATTTGTTGCTAAACGAGCTTCTCCTTCGCACTGATTCACGGCAGATTTATTCGCGTCGCAAAACATCGGATTTACGAGTGAAAATGGCCGCAAAGATCACATTTTAATCGACCAAAGGTTAGTGGAAGTGTGTGAGCACCATCTGAACTGAAAACGAAACGCTTTGATCGGACATTGGTCCTGTTTTTGACGCGGGGAAAGCGGTCCGCGGCCGTGTGTTTTGTGTCGTGGCTTTGAGCTAATGGCGCTAGCTCCTGTTCATCTGCGCCATTGACAGGACAAGCTTTGACTTTATGACCTAAATGTTGTGATGTTTAGTCTATGGATCTTAAATATTGTTCAGCGAGTAAATTATATAAGCTACTAGGGATGTTTTCGCTTCAGGTTTGTTAAAATTGCTGACTTTAGAGCGGGTAAATTTAAAGTCAATAACAGAGTAACTAGCTAGATTTCTGTGCTAATGTAAATAGTGATTATGGATAAGGGATGTTGCTGTTGCATTAGTCATTCTTGGGCCGATATTGGTGAAACATCGGACATTACATAAAATCCTTTGAGATATTCTGAGTAAAACCTTCTTGAGCTTGTATTTAGTTGCACGGTAACGACGGTTTAGTTACGTAACAGCCGCGTGTCTGTTCCGTCAGACGTGGACACTGGAGCCAGCTGGAAGTCAATAGAAGAGAAGTCTAATCACTTGAAATAATGGAATCTATTGCCAGTAACTTTAATTAATATAAAACGAGGATCTGTGTTCAAAAAACATAAATGCTTCTGAGAGGGTCAGGAATAGGGTTGGGTATCAGTTGAGTTTTATATAATACCGGTGCCTACTCGGTATTTTTTAAACGGTACCGGTGCTTAAACGGTTCTTAAAAAAACGAAACGCACACATTTTGTCAAAAAACAATACCCCTTTATTTCCAGGGCCAAATTGAACACTGTAATTTATTCAATAAAACACTGTTTCTTTCAGTGTTTTTATAATTTATTTGAGCTGAAACGCCCAAGTGACTTTCTTTCGTGCCGTCTCAGACCCACCAGGCAGAGGAATTTGCTTTCTTAAAGAAAAATATTTTTTCTGTACCTGTTTTCGGTACCAATTTATTTTTCGATACCAGTAGTACCTTAATTATTTTTTCGATACCGTACTGGTATCGTTTAACGGTTCCCAGGCCTAGTCAGGAACGCCATTTAGTCTTGGTTAAGACCTGTTTTAGTCTGTGATATTTTCCAGATTTAGACCCAGTTTTCTCTTGGTTTATTTCTGATTGAGTTCTTGGATTTAAAATATAGCAACACTTTTACACCAACTGTTTTCTCTCTCTTCTTTCTTTCGTTCTCTCTCTCCCTCTCACCTTCCCCTCCCCTCTCATTTTCTTCTTTCCCCCACTCTCCTTCCTCCCTCTCTCTTTCCTCTCTCTCTCCTGTTCTCCTTCCCCTCTCTCTGGCTCTCTTCTTTCTTTCTCCCTCTCTCTCTCCTTCCTCTCCCACTCTGTCTCTTTCCTTCCCCTCTCTCTCCTTCCCCTTCCTCTCTCTCTCCTTCCGCTCTCTCTCCTTCCTCTTTCTCTCTCTCCCTCCTTCCTCTCTGTCTCTCTCCTTCCTCTCTCTCTCCCTCCTTCCTCTCTGTCTCTCTCCTTCCTCTTTCTCCTTCCCCGCTCTGTATTCCTTTGGTATTTGAAAAGTAACTGTATTCGAAACACTCTCAAATGAGAGAGTATTTGTACCTGAATACAGTTACTCAAAAATGAATACATATTTTGAATACATGTATTTAGTTACTCCCTAACACTGGTGTTAAGGCATGAAAGACTAATGTTCAGACTGTCCCAGCTCTCATCTTCTGCTCCTCCCTGTAGTGGCTGCATTCAGCCTGATGCCCGAGGGACAAATGAGTTCTTTAGTCTCTCAGTGGAGCACCTCAGCGAGAGAAACCTGGTGCTTATTGAGCTTCTCTGGCCGGAGGAGACCGGGTTCAGAGGGTGGCTCTGGTTGGACAGGATGGCCCTGGTCTTGGAGAGCGTCCTCTGCTACCACCTTCTCCACAGAGTCCAGACACAGAGCCTGCCTTCTTCATGAGCCGGTTCAGCCTCTGAGTGTCCCTTTAATTACCACTGCCCCCCAACACACAACAGCATAAAAGAGACACTGGACACAATAGACCAGGGGTAGGGAACCTGTGGCTCTTTTGATGACTGCATGTGGCTCTCAGATAAATCTTAGCTGCATTTCTTAACTCAATGAGTAATAGGGGTTATACAGTATTTCATTAAAAAAATCAGTGTGGGCTTGTTTAGGGTTCTCCTGAAGACGACCAGGTCCAGCTACAGCTGGATCCAGAGCAGTGCATTATGGTCCAAATGCATAAAATACAATGTTGGTCATAAGTTACCATTGTTCTCCACATGAGCGTTGTCCAATCAATCAAAAATTCCAACATGTAAAAACATAAAGTTGTCCAGGAACAGTCCAAATACCAAAGGCTGCTCTGTGGCGTCAAAGTGAAACTTAACAAGAGGCTGTTCACAGATCATTAATACTGCCTAATAATAAATATTTATTATTCTATAACTAAATGGTTACACCCCTAGTAAGAACTATTTTATGTATTGGATAACTCCAGTATAACAACGTTGCTAAAAATAATGTTGTTGTATTCAGAGTAAAAAAAAATATTGTATGGCAGAAATAAATGTTAATATATGTGACTTTTTTGGCTCTTTTAGCTAAAAAGGTTCCCGACGCCTGACTGATAAAACATGCACAATAACTTAGAATAGACCCTGAACGGCCAGTCTTTCTGGTCTGATTAGATAATGGTCTGAGATTTGGCTCGTATCTGGGCCCAAATGGAGGTAAAATATTTACAAAAGAAAGAACCTTGTGTACCATATGTGACAAAATAGTGTTTGTTGGAAAAAAAATGAGTCTGTGTACCAGAGGTTACATTAACTTTTCAGTTCTGACAGGACATGTTGAAGGATTGAAATTCAAGACATGGTCATCCTTTGAGAGTTTTACACACAATTTTTTAACACGATGTAGTTTCCAAATTCATGTTCCATGATTCTGCTCACAAATTGTATTTAGATTTGGTATATATTGAGAGCACTGGTGTGTACTAACTATTTCAATAATCGAACACCAACCAAGTACAACATTTGGACTTGATTGATTGACTTGATTCATTTTGACACGGTTAATTAATGAGTTTTACAGGAGAGTTAACCCTGTGTTGATGAGTGTCCCTCTTCCTCAGACTGTTCACGATGTCGGACTCTCTGTATGAGAAGTTCCTGGCCCCAGAGGAGCCCTTCCCTCTGCTGTCTCAGAGGAGCGCCCTCAGCGATGTGGGTACTCTCGATGGGAGCGACTTCGGCTGCCAGCTCTCCTCCTGCCACAGGACGGACCCCCTGCACAGACTGCACAGCAACAGGTGAGAGACCAAACGCAGGATTATTATGTCGTAGGGATGTAACGATGCACTCAAGCCCTGATTCGATTTTAAGTTCCCAATTTAGATTTTACTTTATTACAAATGAATATGACTCATTTTATAACCAAAAGATGTTTCTTTCATTCTAACATCTGCATTTTTGTCCTTGTAACAAACTGTGACTAGCGCTCTAGTGGAAAAAGCATGTATTTACCCTCAGGGCTGGAATGCCTGGCTGTTCCCTGTGTGGAATGCCTGGATTGTTTTTAGCTTGTTTACATGGCTACACATATGTAGGTGCACAAACACAAATAGGCCTGGAAATGTGGAGGAGCTGTTCTCTATCTGTCTGTTACATTAGTGCTGTTTACGTTTGTAGATGGAACCTGACCTCCTGTGGCACCTCTGTGGCCTCCTCACAGTGCAGTGTGGAGCTGTTCTCCTCTGTCACAGTTACATTAGTGTTGTTTGTGTTTGTAGATGGAACCTGACCTCCTGTGGCACCTCTGTGGCCTCCTCACAGTGCAGTGTGGAGCTGTTCTCCTCTGTCACAGTTACATTAGTGTTGTTTGTGTTTGTAGATGGAACCTGACCTCCTGTGGCACCTCTGTGGCCTCCTCGGAGTGCAGCGAGGAGCTCTTCTCCTCGGTGTCGGTGGGGGACCAGGATGACTGTTACTCTCTGTTAGACGACCAGGAGCTGACCTCCTTGGACCTGTTTCCTGAGGGCAGTGTGTGCAGCGATGTGTCCTCCTCCATCTCCACGTACTGGGACTGGTCCGACAGCGAGTTCGAGTGGCAGGTGAGGCGTCAAGAGTCAGGCTCATAAACAAATCACAAGTTTAATGCTCAGAAAGACAGCAGTTTATCTAATAATCATGTAAAATCTTCTGCAAACAACAATATATCCTGTTTAATTTGACTGTTTGGTGCAGCTGCCAGGAAGTGACATTGCCAGCGGCAGCGACGTTCTCTCGGACATCATCCCCAGCGTTCCCAGTTCGCCGTGTCTGTTCAGCAAAAGAAAACCCAAATCTCAGACGCACCGTAACCTGGACGAGCTGCTGTGGACCGCCATGACCAACGACGAGCAGGTGATGCCTCCGCCAGGTTCACTCCGGCCGCTAGAAACATGTAGAAATGAAAAAGAGATTCAGAAATCTCACCAAGACTTTATTACAGTGTATCTTTTTAAATAGGCCTACTGTAAGTTGGTTATTACGTTGTCTAGAATCATGAGAAAACATTTTAGCCGACCAAGTAAACCGCAGAAGAGAATCCCACGGAGCTGATCTTTAGCTCGTCGTTCGTTGTGGTTTCCAGGTGGAGTACATCGAGTACCTGAGCCGTAAAGTGAGCACAGAGATGGGCCTGAGAGAGCAGCTGGACATCATCAAGATCATCGACCCGTGCGCTCAGATCTCCCCCACAGACAGCGAGTTCATCATCGAGCTCAACTGTCTGACCGACGACAAACTCAAACAGGTCAGTCACTGCCTGAGTAAAAGGACAGATGCGACTGGGCAAATATTACTCCAATGAAAGTGAAGGTTTCCCAGTGAAAAATGTGCTTAAGTTACAGGACTGAAGTATTTGAAGTAATTAATTGAGTGTTATGAATCCTCAAAAACATGAAACGTACAAATATACAATACTTCTGAAGATGTGTTTGTGTAGGTTCTCAGTCGTACAGTCGTCCAAAAGCCTTCTGAAGATGTATTTGAACCTTTTCCTCTTGAGTTCACCCTGGTTTATTAACTTGTGCAACAACACATGTATTGATGCTAAATTAGTAAACACTTGAGGGACAAACCGTTGAATGGTTAGTGGGATTGAATGATGCATCTGCACAGCGCCACCTTCTGTGGACATGATCAGGGGAATTGTGTCAAAAATAAGGTCTTAAATAGATTCAAACTGGCATTAAATCAAAAGTTCTTGAAAATAATGACATTGCTCAACTAATTTTACAGCACAAGTTTGTCAAAAATACAAAAATTAGAGTCTATACTGTATTTCTGGTCAAAAGTTGTCAATATTACTACTAATACTAATACTAATTTCCATATTGTTAAATATGGAAATTAGTATTAAATATGGTCTGATTTGTGGCGTTTGTTACATAAAAAAAATTGTATTTGGGCATTAAAATCTAAATCAGTCATTAAATTTGACTTGCTGCTACCTGTATAAACCCTGATGATATTAAATCAGAGAAAAAACCACAAGGTGACCAACGTGGAGCAAAAGTGATGAGTAGTATTTTTGTCAACAACTTAAGTAAAGTACAGTTTTTGAGCACTTAAGAAAATGTACTTTGTTGCTGCCCACTAGGGGTGTGACAATATATCGATTTTCCGATACATCGCGATATTTTGCGGCACGATACAATTGGTTGTTTTCGCGTGACATCACAACAGTCTAAAGAGCCTATAACATTGAGCTGGGGGTCAACTGAAAACTGGGTAACCATGGTAACCATCAAAATGCAGATTTCCAGTCTTGGCGTACATTCACAACCCCCTTTTGATCCGAATCTTGGCCCGTTTGGTCTGATAGTGCGGTTCGATTGAGGTGTTGTGAACGTGCTCTCGGACTCTGATTCGGGCCAAAGAAGCGGATCCTGGTCCGGCTGAAAACGCGGGTCTCGGTCCGGTTTAAACTGACTCTGATTCGAATCATTTGATTTGTGAATGTAACTGGACCAGAGAGCGGACCAAAACCAGGAAGTACCAGATGCCGTGAGGTCATGTGACTGTCCACATCAAAACAAACATCATGAACACGAGGAAATATATTATCGTTTCTGGTGTCTACTTATAAATGCAACAAAGTCAGGAAGTTTATCTCTGGCTAAATGGATCAAAAACAGCCAAAATAATAGCTCCAAGTTTAAACACTCTGGCTTTAACTGTAACAAGCTAAATAAATAAACACAAATTCTACAATGTAAAAACAACAAATACCAATACTTTTTATGCTAATGTTGATACTTTTGATGACGTCACACATATTAATTAACAATGTCACAAATATTAATGAGGCTGCAGAGTTCCAGTGCAAAACACCAACAAACCATAACAGAATGAAGACTTCACGCATCAGGCTTATTTTTTCCATAGGTCACTACTTTTACAACATACTTGTATGGGGCAAAAATAATGTTGCACTACAAAAAGACACAAATTGTCCGGTTTAGGGCCTTTTAAGATATTTGAATATTTACTTTATCGTGGTTTTCTCTCAGGTTCGCAGTTACATCCGCGAGCACAGCCCCCGTCAGAGAGTGAGTGCCACGAGGGACCGAGAGAGCTGGAAGAGAAGCTCCCACAGCTCCCACAGCACGGGGGCCCACAGCACGGGGGCCCACAGCACTCACAGTAACGGGGCTCCCAGCAGTTTACACAGCGCCGGGGCCCCCAGCAGCAACGCCAGCATCATCAGCTCGGCCAGCTCTTCTACTGGGTCCACCGCGTCCAACTCTGTCGCTGGTACGAACATTACTGCCACTTTACCCTGATTTGAGTAATTCTGACTAGACAAGTAAACATTTATTTCCTAATTTTAAAGAGTTATAATATACTTAATCTTATTTGAGGTGCAATAATATGTTTTATCTTGTATCAAGTGCAAAAAAGACAAAGTTGGACACCCACTAGAGGATTTTTAGCCAGATTTTTAGCATGAGGAGGCGTGGCTCAATAAAAACTTTCTCTCATGCCATGATCTGTGGTGGGACTCCTCATGTGTGTGTATGTGTGTCCTCATATCTGTCCTTAAGTGTGTGTGGTCTGCACAGATTTTTAGTCTCAAAAGGTTTAAAATCCTCTAATGTGTGAGCACCTTTATTCCAGTGGCAAATAATTTTACTGACCTGCTCAAATCAATCAATGAAAAGACTTTTTTTTCTTTTTTTGTTTTTACAGTGTACAGGCTAAATCCTTATTATAATTAAACAAATACACATGACGTTCATTAAAATTCCACGTATTATTATGTGAATGATATAGACAACCTTTGGAGGCCCCTGAAGTGCCTCTGAGGACCCTCCACTTTGGCAATCACTGATGTAGAGTTAAAAACAACAGGTCCTAGAACGGATCCTTGAGGGACCCTAGATGAAGAGGAGGGCCCAGAACTGACAATGTCTTTCTGTGTAAAGGTGGTCCAGCGTCGGCCTGCAGTGGTGGCATCAGCCGAGCTCACAGCGACGGAAACCTGTCCAGTGCCGCCGAGCGAATTCGAGACTCTAAGGTGAGACTCCTTTAAGGCCAGACACGGCACGTGAAACCATCGAGCTTTCATGGTTTGGGCAGTTTAGAGACTTCTGCGTAGTTTGATCCCTTAACATCGTAGCTACCATGTCAAAGTAGAAGAGCCTTTTGCTCCTCTCACTCGCGTATCAAGGCATAAATATGTGACGTATTTGGTACGTGGAGTGCGTAAAGCATTCACAGGGCTCTAAGTGGAATTATGTCATGGGGCCCTCGCAACTTCGATTTCAGTTTGCATAGATATAGTATTATTCACATAAATAAAAAAAGTAATTAACAAAGAACTTGACAAGTGATCGTCCTGGTTCAAGTCAAATAAACTGTCTCTCAACATGAAGAAAACAAGCTTTAATGTTTTTGGAATAAAACCAAATTCCTTAAGCTCCAAAATCCAAATTGATAAAATCCCTATTAGGAATGTTAATTCAACACGTTTTCTTGGTGTTATAGTGCAGGGATTCCCAAACTTTTTTGGCCACGGCCCCCAAAATTAACATGCGAACGACTCGGGACCCCCATTGCAAAAAGTAACTGCCTCTTGTAATAATTTCAAGTAGAGAAACGTACATTTATTTTGTTATTTTACCCAATTCACAAATAAATGCTTTCCTAAACTAAACATTATATTAAAAACTGTGTTATTTTTCTCTCTATTTTATCTTGAATTCATCTGGGGACCCCCAGGTCAGGGCCTCGCGACCCCCACTTTGGGAACCACTGTTATAGTGGATGAAGCATTATCCTGGAAACCTCACATTAGTTTAATGAGTACAAAAATAGCCAAAGCTGTGGATATATTGGGAAAAACCCAGCACTGTTATGCAATGATATATCAAAACATTAACTACTGTAATATTGTTAGGGCCAGCACCCACAAAACTAAACTTGAGCCTATTTTTTGTCTTCAGAAACAAGCTTTAAGAATCATTCTGTGTTGATCGTAGACCTGTCTCAGCCTTTGTTTGCTAAATGAAGTTTTCTTAGTGTTTACTAAGTCGACCAACTTTTCTGTAAATAATCTATTGCCTCAACATCTGAACAACATTTTTTTCTTTAACAATGAATCACATCAGTATTCAACCGAGAGAAGCATCTCATCAGGGCTCCCTTTGTGTGGACCACTCAGTCACAGCTAAGTGTTCTGTACAGAGGACCCAAAATATGGAATAAACTCCCAACTCGCCTCACAGAGCTCTCAATATCTCAATTTTTTTAAAGTTTTGAAATAAAAATGAGGAAAAAAGGTATATTTGTTGCCTGTAGAGTCTCTCCTTAACCCGGGTGCCCTCCCTGTGTGTCTAACCCGGGTGCCCTCCCTGTGTGTAACCCGGATGCCCTCCCTGTGCGTCTAACCCGGGTGCCCTCCCTGTGTGTCTAACCCGGGTGCCCTCCCTGTGTGTCTAACCCGGGTGCCCTCCCTGTGCGTCTAACCCGGATGCCCTCCCTGTGCGTCTAACCCGGGTGCCCTCCCTGCGTGTCTAACCCGGGTGCCCTCCCTGTGCGTCTAACCCGGGTGCCCTCCCTGTGTGTCTAACCCGGGTGCCCTCCCTGTGTGTAACCCGGATGCCCTCCCTGCTTGTCTAACCCGGGTGCCCTCCCTGCTTGTCTAACCCGGGTGCCCTCCCTGTGTGTCTAACCCGGGTGCCCTCCCTGTGTGTAACCCGGGTGCCCTCCCTGTGCGTCTAACCCGGGTGCCCTCCCTGTGCGTCTAACCCGGGTGCCCTCCCTGTGTCTAACCCGGGTGCCCTCCCTGTGCGTCTAACCCGGGTGCCCTCCCTGTGCGTCTAACCCGGGTGCCCTCCCTGTGCGTCTAACCCGGGTGCCCTCCCTGTGCGTCTAACCCGGGTGCCCTCCCTGTGTGTCTAACCCGGGTGCCCTCCCTGTGTGTCTAACCCGGGTGCCCTCCCTGTGCGTCTAACCCGGGTGCCCTCCCTGCTTGTTTAACCCGGGTGCCCTCCCTGCTTGTCTGCAGAAGCGTTCGAAGCAGAGGAAGCTGCAGCAGAAGGCTCTGAGGAAGCGGCAGCTGAAGGAGCAGCGTCAGGCGCGGAAGGAGCGACTGAGCGGCCTCTTCCTGAACGAGGAGGTGCTGTCTCTGCGCGTGACGGACGACGGGGACCACGCCGACGACCTCGAGATACTCATGTGACCCACGTGAACCAATCAGTGCTCCCGCTAGGCCCCCCCCCTCCTCCCCCCGAACACGTTAACCAGGCGCCCTCCCGGACTCGGATAAATACAGACGCGACTGAAGCAGGACGTAGAGGGAGTGTGAGTGATGTCCCGGCACGGCAACACGATAAAGCGCGACCAATGGGGAAGCCATAATTATTATTTTTTTACAGTGTGTTGCCACGGTTACTGACCTCCGTGCGATTTCCCTGTTCGCCTCTGTGTTTATCCAACCACAGCACGAGCTTCGACCCGGCCTGCCTCAGTGGAAGCCTAGAGGAGGACGGGAGGGCATCTGACCCACCGCCATTAGTCCCTCCTCGACCGGCACATGCTTCAGCTGTGAATTGTGGGTAGCGTAGGCCGTTAGATGCTAGTTCCCCCCCGCGGCTTTGGGCTTTTGGCTCTGCTGAAATAGTCTTAATTTGGATTTAATTGGGAAAACGCCGCCGCCGCTGCCCTGCTTCACTGATGCAACAAAGGAATACATTTATCTTAATGACTGAAAACTTAACGGAGATCTCCAGGACTAGACCAGGCCCAGACATGGCTTACTGTGAACTGAACTTGGAGTGAAAAATATCTAAATAGTGTTTTTTTTTCTGATGAACATCTCAATAGGGTTTACGTTGTATAGATTCCTATTTCTATGGGAGAGACATTTCACAATAAATTCAATCTCCCAAGCAGCCTATAGTTAAATATAGAGCAGGGGTGTCCAGAGTTTTTTCAACGAAGGGCCAAAATAGGCAATGGAGGGCCAAAATGAGTGGGCAAAGGGCCAAACGCAGTACTATTTTGCATGTAGGAAGACCAAATGCAAACAGATATATGGTTAAATATCCTTCAGTTACTGTGCTATTGAGTAAGGCATGATGTTTTGGTGTCCTTAGGATCTATTGACAATCTATTCAGTGCACAAATTAATCAAAGCAAATACTTCTGACAAACTTAAGCACCATCTCGTGGGCCGAAATAAACCCCTTGCAGGGCCAAATTCTGACCGCGGGCCCCACTTTGGGCACCCCTGATATAGAGCAAGATTTCAATCATGGAAATACGTTTTTAATTTCTTTTTAAAACCATTTATTTTAGGCTAAATGATTGAAAACTGTTTGATAATGTCCTATTAAACAGCCACTTTGATTGTTGATCATGGGTCTAAGCATTTGGGCTTTTTTAGTCGGTATCACAGGCACCAAAAACAAACTGGTCAGTAAAATATTGACTCTACACTTTGAATTGGGGCGATTAAAGCTTTCAAACAAGGTATAACATGATTTCTTATCATCAGGCCCTAGATTGTACTGATCCGTCCTGAGCTCTACCAATGAGCCACAGAGCAACGGTTTAATCACTGAACAAATATAAATTCTTGTAAGCCGACTGGCAAACTTCATGGGGGCAATATTTCCAACTTGTTTCAAAACGGCGCTGGATTTTTCTCAGTTAAAGTTTGCGTGATGCGTCTCTGGCTCTTCCTCGATGAGTGCAGCAGGTCATGTATATGTGCTACAGCTTTACCACTGAGCCACAGATCAACATAGGCTTTACATTTCTCAAACGTTCACGGCGTAGAGGGAGCACTGACTCGCTGCATGTTACTTTTACTAATATTTTCTGCTGATAATTCTAAACTAAGCTTGTGTTTTTGTAAAATGCGTGGCTTGGGACTTCCTTTGGTGACATTTAAACCTAAAATTGTAAATAAATATTGGAAAACTGTAAGATGCCACTTGTTTTGATCCTATTTTTCTGAGTAATTTAAGTTTACATGACACGAATATTTCTTTGTTTTAGTTGTGAAACACTTTTGTCCGAAGCGTCTTTTGTTCATGTCATTAATGAATTAGAAAAACTTTCATTGTGTTAAAATTGATTTGTAAATAAAATGTAACAAGAATAAAGTGGGAAAACATTAGTTTGGTGTCATGTGGCGTCTGAGAGAGTGTTTGGCAGAGGCTGTAGGTGCAGTGTGGACGAGTGTGGAGCTCTTATTACACCTTAAGGCGAGACACTACAGTTGAATAAGGAAAGAATTATTATTATAAACACTTGCTGTATATTACTGGCATAAGTATGACAAAAATGTTTTTCTAGTTTTCATAACAAAAAAGGAATTTTATGTGTAAAAAAAATGGCCAAAATCAACTATTTTTTTACAACCAAATATTATTTAATGGATAGAGCATAGTTTGAAATCATTGTATTTTGCTGATAGTTACAAAGATTTGGATCTTGTTTAGTTTTTAAATGAATTGGTTAGTAGTAGTAAAGAGAGAGAGAGGAAGGGGAGAAAAAAGAGAGAGAGGAAGGGGAGAAAAAAGAGAGAGAGGAATGGGAGAAAAAAGAGAGAGAGGAAGGGGAGAAAAAAGAGAGGAAGGAGAGAAAAAAGAGAGGAAGGGGAGAAAAAGGAGAGAGAGAGGGGAAGGGGAGAAAAAGGAGAGAGAGGGGAAGGGGAGAAAAAGGAGAGAGAAAAATATGAGAGAGAGGGTGAAAGAAGAGAGAGAGAGAAAGAAGAGACAGACAACAGTTGGTGTAAAAGTGTTGTTACATATTTTTTATCATTCACTGTATTTATACACAAATATAAAGCAAATCAAGGTGAAAGTACTCTAAGTATTCAGAATACAGTACACTGATTGGGCAAAGTAACTGAATACGTTAGAAAATACATTTTAAGACAAGTATTAAGTATTCTGTAACTGAATACAATTGCAAAGTATTCTCGCCAACACTGGCGATGGGCAGGGCCTCCAGGTGTCCTGTCTGAGCTGTGGAGGGTGAACCACACCCTCAATGGCCTCGAGGCGGCTCCACTCACCAGGGGCCCCACCGTTCTGATGCTGTTTTGGGGTCCTCACCTGGTCCAGGTGGTTCTGGACCTGAACCGCAAAGACCTGTCCTTTGCTCCAGACTCTGACTCACTCCTTCTCTCCCCCACCCACAGGGGGCGCTCTGTTCTCGTCCTTTTCCCCTGGAGATTATGGTCGTCTGCAGCTTGTCCCACAGGAAGTACAGGTGTCAAAAGGAGCTGACCTGATTAGATTTTTGTAGTTTTCTGATTGTGATTTTTGATGTTTGTTCGCTTATGCTGAGAAAACTGCAGTATGCCTCCCCCTGGTGGCCACATAGGGTGGAGCGTTTCAGACCAGAAAATTAGGACGTTCAAAAATCACTTCTGTTCTGACTCGAGACATATTTATCTGTTTGAACGTTATTTTATATAAAAAAAATGGATGGCAATTTGTCCTTTTTGTATCAAACTTGTGTTTAAATAGTTTTGGTAACTTTTGTAGATAATATATTGTACACAATTCGAAAAACGGCTAATGCCTGAGAGTTTCTTTAGTTTGCAAATAGTACACATTTCTATTATTTTCATGGCCTTTTTGGTCTCACACATAGAGGACATGCAAGTGATGTCACAGCATGGCAACAGAAGCCAACGTTGAGTTATAAAAAAATAATAATAAATAATAATACATTTTATTTGTATTGCACAGAAATCTCAGAGTGCTAAAAATGTGTTGACAGTCCACAGATTTAAACATGTATGTGCAGGCCTTCTATAATTACAGGAATGTTGCAAACTAGAGATAATCAAAATGATGATAATGATGATAATCTTTTGTCTGCTTTTCAAATGAAATACAAGATGACATTTTCTGATGTTGGAAATAAAGTCCTTACAAAAGCGTGTGCAAACAATGAAAGTGTGCGTTAAAATGGATGATGACAAATTAAAACCCTCTACATTAACTTTACGAACTGATTTTATTTATTTATTTTTGCTGCTCAAGTTTAGGCCACCGTTTTTCGTCACGCCAGCAGGGTGCAGCACTCGCGTCACGTCACTGCGTACATTTGTCCCTAAGAAGAAGAAGAAGAAGACCGGAAGTGGCTGTGTTTACTCCTCGTCTAAGCTAACGAAGCTAACCCGCAGATCTCTGTTGTTTTCCTCTGAGGTTATTCATTTTTTTTGAGGATTATTTGACCCGATCTCGTCGATGGGGGGTCACGATGGTCACGAGCCCGAGTCGTTAGATTACTCTGTGCACGAGGCCTGGAACGAAGCCACTAATGTTTATCTCCTGGTGATTCTGGTCAGCTTCGGCCTGCTCATGTACGCCCGCAAGTAAGTGCAAAACCTGGCCCAAAGATGTGTTAAAAAATGTTTTATTGTTTCAATGTAGGAATGTGTCAATACAATGGGCGGAAACTGTTCTAGAGTAAAACGAACGCCACTTGTTCCATTTGTTAATGTTATTTACCATTATGTACATCTCTCTTCACTAACTGTCGTCTTATTAGTGTTAATTGCTAATTTCTCTGTAATTCCTGAGCGAATCCACATGGAATAAAAACGGTCACAAAGTTCAATGTCTTCTCTGTCAGCACATATGAACTAAGGTCTAATTATTTTCTCATAAATGTGTCGAAAAGTGGAGACAATATTCGTAAACAGGTGTGTGATGTTGGTTTAGAACTGGTTTAGGGCTTTTTCAGTAATAAGAAGAATATGGCAGGTTTATGGATCCAATCACTATCAGCTACAACATTTGTCAATTTTCTTTTTTTGAATTTCTTTCAACAACTGTTTCTCTCCCATGGAGTTGTATTGGCACCTGCTCCATCTGAAAGAGAATTCTATAATGTGAAAGGCAAGCAGTTTTGACAGTTCAGTACATATCCCATGTGGATCAATAAAGTATTTTCTATTCTATATAAATGACCTTACAAGTTCCACCAGGGTCCGATCCAGATCAAATGTGGTTTAAAAAGGGTCTAAAATTGATCTAAATGTGACTGAATT
>OMNZ01104631.1:0-14689 GCA_900303255.1 Lesueurigobius sanzi | reverse complement strand
TGCACACCACACACTGTACCACACACTGTACCACCAAACGTGTCATAGCTACGTTTTTTAATCGCCATGTGTGGGCTCTCTCAGGTTTGGAAAATCGTCCGACAATTTAAAAATCCTGCCGTGTGAACCAGGCATAACTCAACTTACGCTGGGTGCCTTTGATTGAACTAACTAAAATGTCAGAGCAGTGTCCTGAACCGCTCTGACCGGCCAGTCAGTGTCAGCGAAATGCAGTTTAAAGGAGGCGGCCTTTGATCCCAGGGTTTTTGATGAATTCACGCAAAGCTGACTCAAGCAGAAGATTTATCTCCACATGGCCAGGCTGAAAACCCTTCTCTCCATTTGGCCGGCACTCAAAGGGAGCCACCCAACCACCCATATATCAAGTCAGAAAAGCTTTTAGTCTCTTACCTGAAGGCACGTCCACACTGGCTATAGGGACCTTCACTTGCTTCAGAGTGCCCAGGATGCCAGAGTAGGGTTCTTTAATGTTGCCCGTGTCCGCCTCCGGGCCCAGCATCGCATCAATCACTAAGTTGTAGGCGTCGTTTATGAGCTGCACCTAGATGCAACACAAGTACATAAATACAGTAGGTTTTCATTTGTAAATAAACATTGATGCCATAGTCTGGTGGAAAGACTTGGTGGCTATGTTACCACAACTTGGATGTCAAACACTCAAAGTTTAGTAAGAAGCCAATATTGTGAATGCAGTTATTAAAGCAGGGTTTCATTTAGTTCATATATTGTTATAGGGCCAATCGAGTGGAGGCCAGTTTCTCTCAAAGGGTTTTAGTCATAAGAATTGGCAACCCAAAATATGGGCTTGTGCTTTTACAAGAATGTTGTGCTCGGATAATTGTCTTGAGAACCAAAACAGAAAATGTTAATAAAAAACTTTCATGTAACTTTTTGTAATTGTGAAAAAGCAGTATTTGATTTGAACAAGTATAGAGTTGTGCTCAAAAGTTTACATACCCTTTGAATCTTTTGGCCATTTTCCATAGAATATGAATGAGAACACAAAAAACGTTTTTTTTTTTTTTTCTCGCTCATGGTTAGAAGAAGAAGAGCTTTATTTATATAGCGCCTTTCACAGACATAGTCACAAAGCGCTTTACATGAGATGATTTTGCATTCTCTCCAGTGGTAACCAGCTGCCCTTTGAGGCAGACCGACAGAGGTGTGGCTGCACACATCATGCGCCAATGGACCCTCCGATCACCACCATTCACTCACCCAAACAACATTCATCCTTGCCTATTGTACATGTTTTTGGTGGTAGGGGAAACCAGAGCACCCGGAGGAAACCTACGCAGACACAGGGAGAACATGCAAACTCCACACAGAAAGGCCCCGTCCTGGCCGGGGATCGAACCCGGGACCTTCTAGCTGCGAAGCACAAGCGCTAACCACTGCGCTACTATTGTCAACGAACTGAGATTACTCTTTTGAAATCATAATAAAACAGAAACTACTCAAATGTCCCTGATCGAACGTTCACATGACCTTCAACAACTGCCAGGAAAATTGTTCAAGAGCAAAGAAAAACTCACTTCAGCTGAAATACAGGACTCGAACAAAATTGGACTCTCTGTTTCAAGATGCACAATATGTAAACTTTTGATCAAGGACATTTGGTGATTTTCTCTCATTGAAAAGCGTAAACAAACAGGTTTGTTGACAAAAAATGGCTCATGCAACCACTAACCATGAGTGACATAAAGGTTTTTGAGTCATTTATATTCTATGAAATGCATAAGTTTACACGCCCTGACATTCTGCCAAGGTATGTAAACTTTTGAGCACAACTGTATCTAATATCCGAGGACACAAACCAAACATTTAAACTCCTTTGAAAGATTTTAGGCCCCATGCCATGCAGCAAACAGCACAATCCATCTTCTCATTTTTTTCCAAGGTAATTCAATTCCAAGTTTGTTTTGCTAAAGGTTTGACCCTGGACTGACCTCGGTGGGCAGGTATGACAGGAAGGGGATGTCCATCTTCTCACACTGCACAGTGAAGTCCTGGTGCAGGCCCTGGGACGACCTCTTGGGATGGTAGATGGTGGGCTCATATTCCTGAGTGAAAGAAGACAGAAAACACAGGTTACATAATGTGACCGATACATAATATGATGGAGTGTGCGTGCAGGCTTGTGTACTCTTCTGGCTGGCAGTGCGTGACATGTTAAACACTGCTGATCACAGATTGTGGTTTTTCAACAAACGACCGCCTGAATGAACACTTCCCTTGTAAAAAATTGGACCTGAGAAGATGAGAAATCCAGACCAGCGCAGTCTGAGAGAGTGGGGATGCTCAGCAGGAAGCACCTGTGATCTATAACTCTTTTACAACCGCACTTACAGAAGGGAACAGCGAGAAACCACTTTGAAAAGTCAATGAGCGTTCAACTGAGCAACCAGATTCATTTGTGGCAATGTACGGGTTATGGAAGGTCTAAAGTCAGAGGTACAGCATGTAAGCTCAGGCAAATGAATGTATTCAGTCTTCTTTAGACTAGAATGGTCACTCCTCTGTTTTGTGTCATTTTCCCAACAATCCTGCTGGTCTAAGTCAAAGTTGTAGGTCTTCTAAACATATTGAGGTAGTAGTAAATACATAATGTTATTCTAAGTAGTATATATGAATAGGCCGACACCGCCATTTGTCTTTTTCAAAGTTTTTTGAACAAATTGCCAACTGTTAGTTTAACAATTACCCTGAAACACCAGAACCGGTAACAAGGGGTAAGTGAAGGAGCCCTTCTGTGGTTTTTGGCTGCTGTAAAAACCAGATACTTTATGGAAAAATCTGTGTTTTGTCTGTATTATTTTCAGTTCTCAACATGCCCGGTTAATTCAACATAAGTAATTGCAAATTATGAAATGTGCCAATGATACATCTGCCATGAGTTATGGAACTCATTCAATTCATAATCAACACATTTTCAATTTGGATGTCTCAGGAAACTCATTTGCTCGGATCATGTTGGCGCCTTTAGAATACAGTCTTTATCACATCGCTATTTTACACAACAATGCAATAAACTATTGTCCAGGCAATATTTCAGTTTATCAAAACCTCAACCCGCTTTGCATCCTAAAACTAAATCAGACTCTCAAACTAACTTAATAGCTTTCCACAGTGGAGCGTTATGAACTGAAGAAAGACTGATCAATACAGTGGGTCTGTACGAGCCCTGGCTGATAGTAGAGTTTGATGTGATGTTTTTGAAATGTAGCGTTCAGACCCTCGCGTCACAGCAAGAAGGCCTGATAGGTTTGATTTCTGAACCAAGTGGGGCCTTTCTGTGTGGGTGTTTAAACGTTCTCTCTGTGTTTGGGTGGGTTTCCTCCATGGACTCCTGTTACCCCCATCGATCCAAAGCACAGACCTGCATCTAAGTAGTCTTCTTCTTGAAGGTCTGATCCTAGCTCAAGTTCTGGAGAAGTGCTCTACCGCTCCTGACAATCAAGAGTTTCAATAACCTTCTTTTATCATCCACCTACTGCACTTGGTGGCCCCTCTTTCTGGGAGGGGCTTGGTGTCTTAAATAGACCTCTGAGTTGTGTTCACCTGTCACACTTTCTGACCACAAGAGCTACACGACAAAAACGAAAACTCAAGCATGGGTTTAAATGACTTGATTTCAGAATCATCTTGTTTGGAGCAGTTTTGATTTGATTAGACATATTTACAACTGTCATCTAGATTATTTGGCCTATGACATAACTTTTCAGACTGGTTCTAGGCCACATATTTAAGTGTATATGGCATTGAGGGCCAGTGGCAGTGGTCAGAGAAGTGAAACATTTAATTAGGTGCATTTACCAGAGATTTTAACCATGAAGCCACACTTCCATTTAGGCTTGGAAACTTAAAGCAGCTCTGTCTCACACTAAAATGTAAGATATTAAGGTATGGTAAGGTATCGGTTTCTAGACGTATTAAACCTGCAGTAAGATGTACCATCTCTGGTGATGAGTTAGCATGAATTGTATAGTCTGGGGTCGTACCATTGGGAAAGCTGAAGGTTGTCCCAACAGTTGTCCCTCAAACTGCCTCTGCCGTGGTATGTCAACGCTATGACCAATCACAGCAAATAAGTTTACTTGAATTTCAACCTGGATAGGCTCAGAGACAGAGACAAAGCAGCGATTAGGAAGATTTATTGACATGATTTTGGCGATCAGACCCCGCAGAAGTCGTTGATGTATGAATTAGAGTTAGTATGATGGGTAGGTTAGCGTTAAGACTTCCCCCAGAGCCTGGACACTGGTGGTGGTATGAGAGGCCGGTGAAGGATATAGCGGGGTGGAGCCCAGGATAGAAGAGGCGGTGATGGGGTGGAGGGAGGTGACACTATAATTAGTCTTCCAGGTTGAAATTATGCCTAGGCTTCATTATAAGGTAATGTTGTGAAAAAAGTCAGAACACCCCAGAAAAAGTGCATTGATCTTAGTCAAATGAGCGACTAAATGTTAACTAGTCAAAACATCTCGAATCTAGATAAACATCTTGAATTTGAGCCATTAAAACTCTAGAAATTAACTTTTTGCCGTGTGAGAAGAAGCTTCTGTAGATAGAAGGGAAACGTCCTTTATTCAATCAGCTAAGTCCAGTCGATGATTCAAGCCACACCACGATAAAGACTTCCTGGACGACTGAGAGCCTACACGAGCTCACCCTCTTTTATGTAACTGTCATTTGCTTGAAATGCTCGGAAGAGACTCCTCAGTGGGGACCTTTGAGCATATTTTCAGAGAGGGGAAACTGGAGCACCCAGAGAAAACCCAAAAGAATGTGCAAACGGCAGACGGGGCGGCCCCCACCTGCAGATCAAACTGGGCCCCCGCGCTCGTAACACTGTGACCCGGCGCCGTGGCCCCGGGGCCTTGACACCGCTCCGCCTCGGCCGGCCCCAGGAGCGCTGATCCAAATCCGCTCCCCTGTAGGTCCCACCAGGCCGCACCCTTCGGTCCGGGGCTCATCATGACCGACCCCAGCGTGACTCCGAGGCCAATAGTGAGACACGGAGAATCTGGCGAATACTGTCAGTGTCAGTGAGCCTAAACGATCTGTGAGAAGGAGCTAATGGGCTGGCGCTTCCCCTCCCTCCGGCCCGTGTTGTCTTGTATACTGTGTTTATTTTCACAGTCTATTAGCGCTGATGGGATGAGCGAGTGCGTCTGTTACTCAGCTCACGAACCATTCTGCGCCCTGTCAGTCACTGGCCTGTGAGTTCATTCAGGCCCGGTCCCCGCGGACTGTGTACAGAAGACGGGATCATGTTGTTTTAATATGGACAGTGCGGCGGAGCTAATGGGAGGAAGATTTTTGACAATGGTTCAACTTCAGCCCTGATCAAAGGATGTCTTCGCCGAGGGAATAATCAGAATCCGACAATGAGTTCCCTGTGTTACGGACATTCCAGAGACATGTTTTCAGCTGAGGATCCAAGACTGTTACCTTTTTGTGGTGTCAAAAGAGTGTATAATCCTTCTGGTATTTTTAAACAGAAGATGGGGCTTGATTTAATTTTACTGGGGCGCAGTTAAAGACTCCAACAGCAATATTTTCCAAAAAGCAGTGAGTTTTACGATATATTTTATGATCTAAAATAAACACATCATGGGTGCAAAATCGACCACTTCAAATATATATGGGAGGCAAGATAGCAATTCTCCACTGAGCAAGCTGGGACTCCATGTGGTATGGATGCTCTCTGCCGATTAACTTGAGTTTATTCATGTAACAATCTTTTTCGTTGGCGGCTAGTGTTTCTCTATATACAGGATCTGGTCAACTGAGTGATAAGTTTTGGAGTGCGAGTTTTTATCCATAATGCTATACTGCGTCTGGTTAAGTGGGGTGAGCTATATCTCCGTCATGGCGGCGCATCCGGGTCTTTGCCAGATTTATGACGTTGGTGAAACCGCTCCATTGATTAAGCCTCTTATCACGGCTTTTACTGTACAACAAGAAAATGTTTAGCAGTACTGCTGTTGGTCCGTGACTTACTATCCAACTACTAAAAATACACTAGGGCCGCTGCATATTGAATATTAATGAATATCAAGTTGATATATCTCTTTTAATAATTCTACTTTTGTTATTTTAAACATTTGAGAACACAAACCATTGTAAAATAAAGTATATAGCCCTCTTTTATACAAAATAATAGGCCTATATTGCACACACACAAACACAGTGGGCCGCAGACTACTGCTTAGTCTGAATGGTGGTCCCTGGGGCAGAACCAGTTGAAAACCCCTGGTTTGGAAGATCCCTCGGGGCTCCCCAAATAATAAGAATTTACTATGTTTAAAATAATTTGTTATGCTTTATAGCTTATAATCACATATAAAAGAATAAATTGTAATCACTGTAGTGTAAATATTGATTTAAAGTGATGAAACTTAACAAATACATGTTAAATTATGTTTAAAACATATTTTTCTCAGTGCACTTGGTTTCCAGACAAGATTTGGGGTCCCCCTAGCAGTACCTCTGAGGCCCCCCAGGTGTCCCCGGAGCCCACTTTGAGGATCACTGCTCTAGTGTGTAGCCACCTTAAGATTGTTCGATGGTGTTGTTTTCTTAATTTCATTTCTAAAAAATGAGTTACTAAAATCAAGGTAAAAGGCAGAAATCTAAACTTTTTGCAGTGTAGCTCTTCACAATGCAACATTTATGTAGAAATGATTGACATTTTCTTGAAATAAGTGCATTTCCCCTTCATTTATGTGGGTAAGTAAAGAAAATAAACCTACATTTTACTTGAAATTCAACACCTTTTCTTATTTTGAAATAGCCTGGTCCATTAGCATTTTACCTACAGTTGCAGCCAAAAGTTTACATACCCTTTTAATCATTTGGCCCTTTTTCCTTTTTCCACTCATGGTTAGTGGCTGTACAAAGCCATTTATTGCCAAAGAACTGAGTTTACTCTTTTGAAATCATAATGAAACAGAAACTACTCAAATGTCCCTGATCTAACGGGGACATTTGGCTAAGTTGTAGTGGAAAAAGTTTACATACCCATTCTGTCAGGGTATGTAAACTTGTACCTGCTCAAATACAGGTCAGACCAACTTATGTCAAGAAAATGTTCCCTGTTTCTCGATCACTACTTGTTTGTGACAATAAAGCAGGTGGGACACATTCAAACTAAAATTTTAAACAACAAGGGAACACTGTTTTTGTCAGGGCAGTTCAGGCAATAACGAAAACATTATCTGTCAGTCGAAGTCACCCAAAGCCGTAAGTGCTCTTCAGTACAAGGACGACCCAGAGACATGACACGATTAGACATGAGTTTGTCCCGTCAGTCACAGCTGCTCATTTGTCTCTGTGCTCTGTCCACTAACATTCACAGCTGCCATGACCGTCCCGGGGCAGTGCGTGTGTGAGTCACGTGTACATGCCCCGCCGCTGACATGGATCACCTCGCACCCACAAAACATACAGTCCACCCGCGGGACGGCCCTTCACAGGACACTCCGCGAACACATAAAAAGTGCAAACCCCCCCGAGGGCCCAGTCACTTCACAAATGTCACATTAAGGCCGATTTGCCAAACTGACGTATGACTCTTGGTTTGAAAAGTTAGTACAAATCCAATTCTGAGATAAATGGTCTGGCATCATGAACAAAACTCTTTTGGATCTCCAAGTCATTTTTAACCCTACATTTAACAGCCTATATTTAAAGGTACACTGCGTAACTAGTAACAGGTAAACCAGTCAGGTGTAAAAAGCTGACCAACAAACTCCAAGGCACTCTTGATGGTTGTGCAGTCGGGCAGGGCGATATGACCTAAAATGGATATCACAATATAAAAAACAAATATCACGATAACGATATATTTGACAACAGATAAAATATTTTAAAATCCCAGTTTTACACCTATTGAGAATTGTTTTCTTTTCTTTTAGCACCAAATTTCCTTGCAAATTTGATCTACTCAAGCAACATACATCCTTCACTTAATTTCACGTTTTAAGCAGCTGCCCCTAAAGCCTCCACAGTCAGTGTTTATGCTCTGAGTGGAGCATTAGCTGTGACCTCGTCTGCCGCTGGTCCTGACTTCAGTCAAAATCAGCTGAGTGTGTATGCTAATTATATCGCATCCACAACGATATAGAAAATTAAGACGATATCTAAAACTCATACCGGTATATTTATATACGATACGATATGGCCCAGCGCTATTGTGCAGTATAAAAGCAGGATGCATGACCCTGACGAAGCCTCATCTGAGCAGAAACGCTTGGTGCGTCTTTTAAAACATAGCCATGTTTCAATAAAGGCTTTTATATGTAACTGTGAAGAGTGCCTTGGAGTCTGTTGGTCGGCTTTTCACACCTGGCTGGCTTACCTGTTACCAGTTGAAACTGCCAAATCACTCCTTTTCACTTCCAATGAGCACCTGACTGGTTCCTAAATATTTTTACTTGAAAATCCATGCAGCGCTCACTATATGGCTTTCTCAATTAAACTACACTGATTATACTGTTGCCAGCAATACAAAACATGCTCCTAATCACCATCACGACACAGAAATGCTAGTTTCTTGCAGTGGGTAATTAAAGAATGGATTTGGATGAGGACACAACCTATTTAAATCTCATATTTGGCTGCATTTAGTCAACATCTCCATGGAGACGAGCTGGAGACGTCCCACGCTCCCAGGAAAGCTCCCAGTCTGGTCTTAGGAGAGATGAGCCGCTCAAGGCAAAAACACATGTCTGTTTGTTAATATTTAGGCTTTTTTCAATAATAAAATATATCTGGAGGAAAATAAATGCTTGCATTTTGTTCTATTTATTGGGCTAAATGTTAAGCAGTGTACCTTTAAGTAACATTTTACCTTTGTTGCTGATTAAACCATGATGAAAATGCCACAGAAAAGCTGAGAGTGGCAGTTTCAAAGAGATACTTGTGAGTCTTTGGTGTATTGTTTAGAGAGCAGAGAGTCTGGCAGGACGCGCAATGCTAAAAACTGAAAGCACATTTTGCGACCAAAAGATCTATCAGAAATAAAATGATGTCCAAGTTAATTGGGAGCTAAAAATCTGTGCTAAATGTTGAATGAATGTTAAAATTAAAGTGTGGCTGGAGCCTATCCCAGAAGGATCCAGGGGGAGTGAGGAGAGACACATACCTCCTTCACTCTCATATTTATCACAGGCAGGATGTATTTAGTATTTATCTATTGTATGTATTCAATCACCAAAGATGATTCTCCAGCTGTGTGGTTTTTTTTTTTCCAGGTATCCCACCTAAGGCCTGAAGTTGCAGGCCTTGGTGTCAGCAATAAGTTTCAGATTTTTTGATTGAACTTATTACACAGAATTTTTAGAAGGAAAAAAAAAAAAAAAAGCGTAATTATATTCACTGTGCAATGTGAAACCTAGAGTCTTGGTGTGCCTTAATGATGATGACTAAAACACAGGCAGTAAACTATTTCAACCCACAAACGCGACCAAAGACATTAGTAGCAGTGGCATTGTGGGTAGACCTCCTGGTAGGAACGTTTGCACTGCTTTATTCGCACTTCTTTTACAGAGAAACATTGATATGACCCGTCCCAATGGTAGGTTAGGATTACCGTGAATGCATGCACGCTCTTTACTTGGTTTGAAATGCTCTAGGGCTCATTTGTTCATGTGGTTTGGAGCAGTTTGAAAACACGAATGAATTTGAGAAGTGAAATATGGCCTTCTGAGCTCATCCTTGACCCTCGCTGTAAGAAAGATGCAGCCAGTCAGTTCTGCCAGACCTCCCGCCCCATGGTTTCAATATAAACCAAGGCCTGCCTTACTAAATCTACTGTGTCGGTCGCATATGGTAATGTGTAGCGATGCATTCCCGTCTAAACCAAAAATCCAATATTTCCTCTTCACGATGATGCCATAGTCTGGAAGCAGGAAACTCTGAATCTTACCGTAATGTCTAAACTAATGCGTCCAGTTTACACCACAATACCTAATGTATCGTGACAGGACTGGGCCATCTCCAAAAGCAATTTGTCAGTCTGCATGTGGCCTGAAGGGGGCACCCAGCAGGGCAATGACATAATGCTGTATCAAGGAAAACTGAGAGCAGGATGCATGTGGTTTTAACAAGAAAATATATAGTCTGATATCGTGACTAAGTGCCCATTCTGAGAGGGGATAGGGAAACAGCTTCTATGGTGTTAGCAGGAGCTCCCATGAAATCCAATCACACTCCGAGGGGCCCAGAGAGGATCAACACTCAAGCTGAAGCTAGACTTTGCAAGATTGTTTTTCTCCTTTAAACTTTGGGACACGGCATAGTTGTGATTTACGACTGTTTTCAACTTTGATTCAAGCTATCGTATTTTTCACTGTCTGTTTTTGTCATCCCCTCCTCGAGCTGCCACTTTATTGTGGTGGATGGGTTTGAGCACCAGAATGATCCTAGGAGCTCTGGTGTTTGGGGCATTATGCTGCTGGTAGGATCTCCCAGGGCAAACAGGTCCTACTGTAGGTGACGGGTCAGACCAAGAGCGGTTCAGAAGCCCCTTGTGATGAGAGACCATCAAGGACACCCAGAGGTGAAGGAGCGTTGTGAGGCCGTCCTCCTGTGGACCCACCATCTGCAGGAGGAGCCATAAGGGACTGGTGCAGTGTGACCCGGCAACGGATAAGCGGAAGAAGACGGATGGATGTTTTTGTCATCCTGTGTACAGTATACTATAATGTTGACCAATAAATTGAGGGAAAAAATAGAAGAAAACTAGTCAATAGTTTTGCTTTAAAAAGAAAAGAAATAAGAAAATCATGATTTGCTGATTTTATCAATTTGGGATGTTGGGTAATATTGGATTTTGTTTTAAAATCTTCCTTGTTGTGGGAATTTAAAAATGTTTAAATCAGCCTGTCCAGGGACTACAGGTGGAAATTAGGAAGTTTGTGCTATAACCTGGCATAATGCATCCTTCCTGTTCAAGGTTAATGTATATTGTGCGTTTTTCACCTTATAATGTTCCCGTCAAACACATGTATGGAATAGTATTTCACTTCATTCACACAGATGTCAGTAATCCAATTTTACTGTGTTTCTTCTTCTACTGCTTCTAATCTATATTCCCTGGAGTATGGTAGGTAATAGATCAAATCAGAAAATTACCTTCACATTTGAGCACTCAAACTGCGTACATTGAGGCTTGTATACTGTTTTGAGCATGTTTAATGATCTCTGTTGCTATTGGAGGGCACTCAAACCAAACATTGAGATGCAAAACACAAAAGTCCTGGGTGATAAAGTCTCCTTTCCCTATAGAGAAAATATTTCAAGTTAAAGAATATAAAATATCACTGCTGAAGTCCCCAAAAGCAGGTTTATAAGCCACAATTATACATATATAGTAAATAATTTACTCTTTTACTTGATGAACTATTAGTCATGTACTTTCTTGAATAGATTTGTTAAAATAATATGAATATTGTCATGTGTGTGCACTTTTTTCCTGCATGCATAACAATGAAGATTGCGTGACTGACCCCCATTCCCCCTCTTTTTGTCCGGGAATTGGCCTGGATACTTCAAAAATGCTTGCGAAACTGAGCAAAAATCTAGAAAACAAACTGTGAAATCACTTAGTATTTCCTGATGCTCAGCCACTGTTCCTGGAGCCAACCCACATTTCCTTATAGCCTTTCGCGACACCTCGACTCACTGCCATTAGCTACAACCAGCCTTCTTTGCTTTTCGAGCGGTTTACTTACAAAAATGCGCAGGTGTCTGGCACAAACCAGGCCGATGGAGCCATTTTGATCTGGGCCACAAATCACCAGCACTGTTGGCTGCTTCTTCGATAGCGCGCTGAGAGGATAAGCCTGAGAGAGAGAGGAGAGAAAGATTTAGAGAGGACCGAAGAAGGTGTTAAAGTATGGACAAATACCACAGTGAGATGAATGGCGACTATACAACATAAAAAACCTTTAAGGATATGGGCTGTTGCAGAGGGTTCACTTTCAACCAAACTGGCGGTGAATATTTTCACCGTAGCGAAGAGAAAAGGCTAACTCCTGGCTTGCAAGCAGCAACATTGTTATCCACTGTATTACCCTGAAATATTAAACAAAGTAACTCTTCATCTGTACACTGTGCTTGAGGAACTGAATGTTTTCTCCCTATCCCAGGAGCTTTGTCAACAGACTGAGGTGGGGCTGATATTAACTAAGGGGAGGAGCTACCTACATTGGTCCCACCCCTCTCTGTGCCATTCAATCTCAAGACTACTCGTACCTCTCCATCCTCAGTCTGTTGACAAAGCTCCTCGGACAGGAAGTCGTACGTTCAGTTCCTCGAGCACAGTGTGTACAGATGAAGAGTTCCTTTGTCTACGAAGGTTAACACCAGGGTTAATTTTGACAGCAAAGTTTAATTTAATTTGGAATTTAATTTTAGTCAAGATTTAGTCAAAAAAGTCTTAGTTAGTTTTAGTTAATTTTAGTCAACAAAAATTCCACGTAAATTTAGTCGACTAAATTTGAAATAGATTGAGTAAACATTACATTTATATAATAGTTTTCAAATATATTTAATAATATTCCCTGCTTCTTGAAGCATCTCCCACATTATCGAAACACAGAGCTGTTCTTTAGGCAGTGATAGAAAGCTCTTTCAGTCAGTCACTGAAGTTTGGATCATTTTAGTCCCTCTTTTTCATTTTTATTTAGTCTTTTTTTAGTCAATGAAAATATCTGGAGATTTTAGTCATAGTTTTAGTCTCATAAACAAACTTTAATTTAGTTTTACTCTAATTTTAGTCAGCAATATTTTAGTTGACGAAACACTGGTTAACACCTGTACGATTGAGAACCTACACAAACCTGAAATATTGAATATTTTCACCACCGTTTCAATTTGCTTGAAGCCTCTGTTCTCTAAAACCAGAATGAAGAAACTGGTCTGGAATAGTCAAATAAAATAAAAAAGACTCTGACAATATTAAATTGCAGTAGTGTCTTTTTTTTTTGTTTCATTCCAGAGACTCTTGGAGGTTTAAGGGCTTTTCCCTGCAGTGGGCGTCCAGACCGCCACATGCCACACGTGCCAGACAGGGGTGGAAATGGCATCATTACTGCCGTCTATAGGAAATGCTCCAATGTCATTAAAATAGGCCTCGCAGCGGTGGAAAAAACACTGGTGTCCTCGTCGTGGGATGCTTCCGTTTATATATAGCCTCCTGCTCCTGGCTGTTGGCATGATCCTTGTTTGCTGGAAGCACAAATCCCTGTAAATGACTCCACATGAGTGAAACAGGACATCCACCTGCAGGGCCCATGAGCACACTCCATTATGGTAATTGATTCACACCAGTTGCTACACCAATCTGAACTCAGGGCCACAGTTCTTCCTCTGCTTCGAGGACTTGAAATAAAAAAAATAAAAAATGTACCAAATTATAATGAAAGTCAAAATCAAGAGCTTGGGGTTTTGGGCAAAATGAATCAACAAATTGTCAAACTGTGGCATTGATTGAAAATGTAATTATGCTTTGACAGGTTTGACTTTTTATTATTTAGATTAGTTCATTTCTGTTAATCAATCTCTTCTTCTTCTTCTGCTCCTTCTTCTTCTGCTTCTTCTTCGTCTTCTTCTACTTCTTCGTCCTCCTCCATCTTCCTCTTCCTTCTCCTTCTTCCTCTTCTTCCTCCTCCTCCTTCTTCCTCTTACTCCTTCTCCTTCTTCCTCCTCCTCCTTCCTCTTCTTCCTCCTCCTTCTTCCTCCTTCTTCTTCCTCTTCTTCTTCCTCCTCCTCCTTCCTCTTCGTCCTTCTTCTTCTTCGTCCTTCTTCCTCTTCTTCTTCCTCTTCCTCCTTCTTCCTTCTTCTTCTTCTTCCTTCTCCTTCTTCTTTCTCTTCTTCTTCCTCCTCCTCCTTCTTCCTCTTCGTCCTCCTTCTTCTTCGTCCTTCTTCCTCTTCTTCCTCCTCCTCCCTCTTCCTCTTCTTCTTCCTCTTCCTCCTCCTCCTTCCTCCTCTTCCTTCTCCCTCTTCTTCTTCTACAAAGTAAATTGACTTAACTACAGTACTTAAGTAGAGTTTTTGAGGATCTGTAGTTTACTTGAGTAGTATTTTTGTTGACAACTTATTACTTTTACTCCACTACATTTGACAAACAAATATACTTTCTACTCCACTACATTAAAAAAAAGCTCTCGTTACTACAGAGTGTAAACAAGTTGGTCATGTCATGTTTTTCTCTGATTTAATAGCATCATCAGGCCCACTCCAGAACAGAAGGTGGCGCTGTGCAGATGTATATATATATATATATATATATATATATATATATATAATAACCATACAATGGGCTGTATGCACAGCGAGCCCACGGGACCAACTTCTGAGAACGGGGCATCCTTCCGCCCGCATCTAATTGCATTGAACTATTAGCAGGTCTCAGACAAATCCAAAAATATCTGAAGATAACGCGGTGGACAGCGATACTTAAGTACTTTATCAAGCAAATACTTTTTTACTGGACAACTTTCACCTTCATTGGAATAATATTTGACCAGTAGCATCTTTACTTTTACTCAAGTAATGAAATGTACTTTGCCCAACACTGCTGTTAATGTAACTTTCAAAAAGTAATTTTGGTTTGTTCAGTTTATGAACCAAAAGTGTGTCCTTGAAAATAATAATA
>OMNZ01104626.1:4935-15460 GCA_900303255.1 Lesueurigobius sanzi | reverse complement strand
GTCTGGACCTGACAGTCCAGACCGAGGGTTTAATTTAGCAATGACGTCAAACAGCTGCGACATCGTTTTACCACGTGGGAAGGTTTTTTTTTTCTTCTCAGGAGCAAAACAACCGCAGAGAGCCTGGCGTGTCAGTCACAGGGAACATGACAGAACTTTTAGTGGTGTTATTCATCATTAAAGTCCAAGGAGCAGCCGCCAAGGTCTGACTCGTGCATCTACGGCTTTAGACCATGCCCCACGATCCCGATCCTCCTCCGGCTAAAAAATTCAAGCCGGGGTCAGTTCTTTTAAGTCTCAACAAAAAGAAGCCTGGAATGCTGCTGCCGAGAAAAGGAAATGCAACCACACCTATAGATGTTCAAAGAAAACAGCTGCCAATTTACCAGGCTAAACCTCAGCTACTAAACCAACTCAGACAGCTCAACAATGCTATTTTGATTGGTAAGTTGCTATTCGAGCTACATCAGGCTAAATGCTAAACGCAGTGGCACTCCGGTGTTGGAAGGTGTTGGAAGGGGGTATCCAGTTTGGATGTTTCAGTGTGGATTTGAGTATTTTACCTTATTTCGTGCCTGAAAACTGTGACTGCTATACGAAAGAGTGCCTCCATTTGGACGACTCGGTGCGGTGTAGACAAGAGTCACAAGGGTCAAACTATTTCACCATCTGTCTGTGGACTTCTACTGCCAACCAGACTGCAGTGCTCATAGCTTTCTGAGTGTGATGCAAAGGCATACAGTAGATTATGTTGATAATGTTTTATATATTTATTAAACTTTCAGTTTCGCCTTTTATTTTTTCCACAGGTGAGACTGGTTCTGGCAAAACTACTCAGATTCCCCAGTTTTTATATGAGGCTGGCATTGGGCGCCAGGGCATCATTGCCATCACTCAACCTCGTAGGGTTGCTGCCATATCACTGGCAGGGAGGGTGGCAGAAGAGAAGAGGACCCAATTAGGAAAACTGGTAATAAGATGAGTGTTTTTTCAACCCCCTATATAGAGCTATAATAACCGGCAAATGTATAAATGTGATTTATACATTTCCATCAGATTTTTGTTTTATATAATTGTTATAGGTGGGATACACAGTCCGCTTTGAGGATGTTACATCTTCTGAGACAAAGCTAAGATTCATGACGGATGGCATGCTACTCCGTGAAGCTATTGGAGATCCCTTACTCCTGCGCTACACAGTAGTGATTTTAGATGAGGCTCATGAGCGCACAGTCCACACTGATGTGCTGTTTGGTGTTGTCAAGACTGCTCAGCGACGGCGCAAGGAGTTGAACAAGATCCCACTGAAGGTAAAAAAAGTGATTCCCTGACTCTAATGATGGTATATTTCCAAATAGAGTATGGTTACAGATGCTTTATTTCTTTGTATGCCAGGTTTTAGTGATGTCAGCTACAATGGACGTGGATTTATTTTCTGAGTATTTTAACAAGTCTCCAGTGCTGTACTTGGAGGGAAGGCAACATCCCATTCAGATCTATTACACCAAGCAGCCTCAGTCTGACTACCTACAGGCTGCACTGGTCACCATCTTTCAGATACATCAGGTAAGGCTGTGTTTCAGCTGGAATCCAGTAGGTTACTTTAGATGTTTTAAGACGGTAACATAATTATTATGAAATGTTAGTGTTTGCAAAAGTAAACAAAGCACAGTGCTACACACAGTGAAGATGAATGGTTTTGACAGATGTGTTATTTATTTTAGGAAGCACCACCATCCCAAGACATTTTGGTGTTCATGACAGGCCAAGAAGAGATTGAGGCACTTGCACGAACGTGTCGGGACATTGCAAAGCATCTTCCTGACGGCTGTTGTCCTATGGTTGTTATTCCTCTTTACGCATCATTGCCCCCAGTGCAGCAGCTCAGAGTTTTCCAGCCTGCTCCTAAGGTAAAGGCACAATTAAGTGTGTTTATTCTTATGCACACTATTTCTAGACAATAGGTAGACAAAAAATAAATAAACTCAATCTGTGCTGTTTTTAGGGGAGTAGAAAGATTATTCTCTCAACCAACATTGCTGAGACATCAGTTACAATCTCTGGCATCAAATTTGTTGTGGACACAGGCATGGTTAAAGCCAAACGCTTCAATCCTGGTTAGTCTAATTTTGGCGCATATAAAACACTGAAGGGAATTTATTATAAAGCGGTAATTTAAACTTTTTGTTGTGTTTTTAGACAGTGGTTTGGAAGTGTTGGCTGTGCAGCGGGTCTCGAAGGCTCAGGCGTGGCAGCGGGCTGGACGTGCTGGCAGAGAGGATTCTGGGTCTTGCTATCGTCTTTACACTGAGGATGAATTTGACAACCTCATCCCTATGACAGTGCCTGAGATCCAAAGGTGCGGCAATGTTTGTTTTGTTTATTACTCTGCACTAAACTATAGGGCTTTACCAGATGGAGAAAAAATGTATTGTTATGTAGTTTGACTTTTTCAGGTCACAGTGATTGAACATTACTGCTCTCTTGTGTGTACGGCAGGTGTAACTTGGCTGGGGTAATGCTACAGCTTATGGCTTTGGGGATTCAAGATGTGATGAATTTTGATTTCATGTCCAAACCTTCCCCAGGTAAAATGCAGGCTACAAATGTATTTTTAAGTCAACACACCTGACCAAAATAACCTATGAGTATGTGCTTTCTCTTTAGAGGCTGTTCGTTCGGCAATGGAGCATTTAGATCTTTTGGGAGCTGTAGAGAAGAAAGATGGAGCAGTTGTTCTCACTGCCCTGGGGAAGAAAATGGCCAGCTTTCCTCTAGAACCAAGATATGCTAAGGTAACCCCCTTCATCAAAGGTCTTTACCATTTACTTTCAGTCTGATCTTTAATTTAACGCATCTATCTTGTCTCTGCCTTTTCAGACCATCTTACTCTCTCCAGAGTTTTCATGTTCAGAAGAGGTCATTAGCATTGTGTCTTTGCTGTCGGTGGACACTGTACTGTACAACCCTCCTGCTCGACGGGATGAGGTCCAGGCAGCTCGAAAGAAGTTCACCACCAGTGAAGGAGATCATATGACTTTACTCAATATTTACAGAGCCTTCAAGAAAGTCAGTGGCAATAAGGTCAGTGAAAGCTTGGAATTCAGAGAAACACAATCACAAAACATCCAAACTATGAATAAAGGAAGGTGTAATAATTATTACAGAGTACCTTTGTTGTTTTAGGACTGGTGCCGTGAGAACTTTGTCAACAGCAGAAACATGAGTCTAGTAAAAGAAGTTCAATCACAACTTAAAGAAATATGTCTTAAGGTAAACAAAACATTTTTTTTTTATAAAGCATTTTTTTTAATTAATATATTACTTAATTATTTTCTTTTTTTGTAGCTTAATATGAAGCTGGAGTCTTGTGGGGCCAACACAGAAAATGTCCGCCGCTGTCTTGCACATGGCATGTTTGTCAATGCTGCAGAGCTGCAGCCAGATGGGGCCTATTTAGCTTTGGATACCCATCAGCCTGTAGCTATCCATCCATCCTCGGTCCTTTTCCAGGCTAAGCCAGCCTATGTGGTCTTCAATGAGCTGCTGCACACATCCCGCTGCTACATGAGGGACCTGTGTTTGGTGGATGCTGACTGGCTTTTAGATGCAGCACCAGAATACTTTAGACGTAAACTTCATCATTCTAAAAGTTAACCAAAAATGACTTAAGGACGCAGTAAAAGTGAAATGTAAGCAAAGCTGAAATATCCCATTTGTCAAAGTGTAGGTCTTTTGTTTGTAGCTAATGGGTGATTAAAAAAAAAAAAACCTCCAAGTGGATGGCGTCTATAAGGTCTACATCAGAAGACTCCACACCTGTGTGATGTTACCACATTTTACAGACTTGCTTTTTACAGTTTCTTCAATCCTTTCCATAACGGCTAAGAAAGATCTCTTTGAAATGTCTGAAATTGAATTGTATTCACATTATTTGTATACCTATCAATGCAATTTTCTCCACATGCATGTCTAAAGAAGTCGCATGTGTTTTTCGGCAGATGGTGGTCTTTGCTTTTGTACATACTGTACATCGCACAGATTATTTGCTCTGCACGGACAAAGCACTAGTGTATTCTTATGGATGCAATGCATGAAGATTGTAGTTACAGTAATGATCTGATTTCTCAGGTCTTTCACTCTTTAAGGAATGTACTCAGGATTGTAAAATATGAGGTATAACAGCATTTCTATTTTTCAAAATGCCAAAAATTTATCTGTGGACATTTGAGATTTTGTAGTGTACAGTTTAAGAAAAAACGTATATAGTATGTAAATTACGAACATGTGCATGAACAGAAATAAAATGTGCATGATATTTATTAAATCATTTTTAATTCAAATTTTTATGCACAACAAGTTGTTGCACTTTTATTTTATTTTTTTACTTTTCAAATACATTATAAGACTTGGTTTAGGGACGATGCAAGAGCATTGTAGTAATAAAAAGTCAGAATTATAAAAATGTTACATTTTAAAAAATCTAGAAATAAGAGAATTATTATAGAAAGATTGTATTTTAGGTCTAATAAGATTTTTTTTCTCTTTTTGTTATTACTGGAAATGTAGTACACTATCGTGAAGGATTCAACATGACAATTTAAAAATACAAATAAAAGCTTAAATGTACATGTTTAGTATGGCAATTTAATGATTAAGATGTTTGTATATGGTTGAATATGTAAGATTCATTTTCAAACAATTTAAAATGTTGCCACTGTAAAATGATTAAAATCATGAAAAAAATAAAATTAGGCATTAGGCTTTTTTTTTGTATTGTAATTTAATAATACAATTTACCAGTGTAATCTGTGTAAGACCACAAGGGGCGCCCGTGATCCCATCATGTATACTATTCCATCGAAATATATATATATATATTTTTTGTAAAACGTATTATAAATATATACCGTATGTGTATACGTATTTAATTACGCACTGAAGAAAACAAAAAAAAAAAAAACATTCTGCATTTGTTTCTGCATAGTGCTTCAATGTAGTACTTCCGGAACAGGGGTCATTGTAGCGACAGGTCAATGTGCCCTCTCCACACGTGTGCTGTGTAATCTTCCAGAAGCAGCAGCGAAGGGGGCTAGGAGCTTTGGGTCCTTCTTGTTATTTATTCTATTTTTGTAGGTAGCTATATTTTGTAAAGTCATGCTCAAATCAGTAGTCCGTGCTGTTGGCTCTGCTGTCCGACTTTCCAGTGCTAGCGCTACTTCCTCGGTGCGAGCTGCGCCTCTCCACTGTCCCGTCTTGAGTGCACCCACCTCGGCGACAGCACGTCCCTTCACCCGGTCTCTGTGGATGCTCAGTAACAGCGGAGCCTCTTCTGGTTATAGACCCAAACTGTTCGCCTCAAAAGCCCTGACTCCCTCGGTGTCATGTGGATGTGGTGGACTGCACACAGAAGGTAACTGAGACGTTGACGCTCAAACGTGTAGCTACTAGCTTAATGCAACGTTGCGTGGTCACTCGTCAAGAATAAAATGTCCCGTGGCGTGTAACCTGTCTGGTTTATAATCTTGGGAATTGTACGGTGACTATAGAATTGGTTTACGTCCATTTAAAACTTTTTACACGACAAAAGTAGCCTTCATTGGTTGATAATCACATCATTTCACCTTGAGATAGAGGCAAGGATTTACATCTTCACCTTCAACTCCTCCCTTCATATCCATCTATCTTATTTAGGCCTAGGATAGGGTGACCAGATTTTTCACATTAAAAACTGGGACAAAATTTAGTTTTTCTTGCGTTTTTTTCTCAAATTTTTTCGTCATTTTTCTTGTCTTTTCTTATATATTTTTTGTATACATTTTTTCATAATCTTTCTCGCATTTTTTCGTCAATTTGTAACTTTTCTCAATTTATTTTTGTTTTCGTAATTTTTGTATTTTTTTTCATCATTTTTCCGCATTTTTTTCATAATTCTTTTGTATTTCTTCTTTCTTTTTTGTAATTTTTAAAATATTTTTTCTCACATTTTGCCATTTTCCCTGTGTTTTCTTATTTTTTCGTAATTTATCTTTCTGCATTTTTTGTCACATTTTCTGTCTTGGTCAAAAGTCATAAAGTATCCAGTGAATATGCGGCTTTGGACATGACACTGGTGAAAAACGGGGACAACTGGGACAGAGGTGGTGTCGAACTGGGACAAATGAATGGTTTCAGATAAATTCACAGGGACATGGGACGGAGGGCTCAAAACTGGGACTGTCCCGGGTAAACTGGGACATCTGGTCACCCTACCCTAGGACAAAATATTTAGAAATTTTAAAGGTTAGTATAGTTTAGTTTACAGTTAGGTTTTACTTGGGGCTGGACGACATGGCAGAAAAAATGTTGATCAACTGGATTTTTTATTAATACATATTTTTTTCATATTAAGCACTGAAACCTTAAAATTAAAAATACTTCATAGAACATTGTAGTACTTAAAAATAACATTTCATAGACCGAACACAATTTGTCAATTTATTTTTTTTATCTGGTAAAAATACCCAGGCAGCCAAAGGGTTAAAAAAAAATATGGACATCAGCAAGACTGACCTGTTACATGAATCTCAATCTCAGCACATTAAAAAAAAGCTATCCACGCCAATATTATTTAACATTTATAAATCTTCATTTATTTAAACAGAAAAGTAAGTGCTGTTACTGCAAAATAATTGGCTGTAAACCTGCCAAAATAAGAAGAAGAAGAAGAAGAAGAAGAAGAAGAAGCCCTGCAGCGCATTAGTATGTTTATTTTTTTAATTTGTGTGTTCAGGTGATAAAGCCTTTGGTGATTTTCTTACTGATGAAATCAAAGAAGAGAAGAAGATTCAAAAGAACAAATCCCTTCCAAAGATGTCTGGAGGATGGGAGCTTGAGATGAACGGCACAGAGGCAAAGCTGGTCAGATTTGTTACAGGGGACAAGTAAGAAAGATTCAGAGTATTTTAAATGCATTAGGTCTTGGCACACCTTGCTGAAAAAACCTTGTGTGTTTCTTCCAGAGTTACTGTCACATTCAATGTCAATAATAGCATCCCTCCTAACTTTGGAGAAGAAGTGGAACAAGGGCAGCAGAAACCAGCTGAAGAAGAGGTAATAATTCAACTATAGATGTTGTATGATCTTAATAATTGTCTCCTGATCTTGATAATGGCACGTTTTTCTTTCTTTTGTTAATAGCCAGAAATTGTTTCAACGCCAAACTTTGTTGTTGAAGTTACCAAACAGGGCGCCAAGCATTCACTGGTGTTCGACTGCAATTTCCCAGAAGATGAGGTAGAGTTCATTATTGAGCTCATTTAGTCTTAAATAGTTTATTTTACTCAAACTATGTTCTGTTAAATTAATATATTTTGTTTCTACAGATAAGTCATGGTGAAGGAGAAGAGGAGAGCGATATTTTTGCCATTCGGGAGGTCAGTTTTCAGCCTGAAGGGGACGAGGACTGGAAAGAAACCAGTTACACTCTGAACACAGACTCTCTGGACTGGGTACGAATGATCATTTTTTCAAAACATAATGTTTGACTGCTCTTATTTGTTTTTGGTTTAATCTTAAAATGTTTCATTTATACACTTGTTCTTTAGGCTCTTTATGACCACCTTATGGACTACCTTGCTGACCGCGGAATTGACAACACGTTTGCTGACGAGCTGATGGAGCTGAGCACTGCCGTGGAGCATCTAGAGTACATCAAATTTCTAGAGAACCTACAGAACTTTGTTAAATGTAATTAAGGTGTATTTATTATGAAGTCAGTTTTTTCTCCAGTTTGCCTTGTCAATGTCCAGAGTTACACTGCAAAAAGTGTAGCACTTATTACACAGACTGATATAAAAGACTTTTCTGTGAAGGTGACAATGAGCCACCTTTCAGATGATTCTCATGTCAGTACTTCATTTTTGACCATGTTTAAAATGTTTAAGTTTGAAAGCAGATGTGAATGTTCTTAATGTTGGTTGATGGGTGAAGTCAGCAAATAAGGTAAAATTATGTCACTTTAGCAATGTTTTACATTGCCAAAAAAGTGATATTGATTAGTCTTCTCATTGTGTGTGTGTATAACAATCTCTGTACATTGTACAATAAAACTATAATATTTGGTAGCCTGGTAGGCCATGTGATTTTGTCAATTGTAGCCAATCTAAATATAAACGTGGCTTCTCTTTACTGTGCTTTCTTAATGTGATTATGAAAGATCTGTGAGTAGGCTGTTCATTTCCTCCAAAAACAGTCCACCTTGATGTGACCCTATTAATTATTACCACCCCCGCTGCTTTCCTAAGGACTTTAGCTCCCTGGGAAGTTGACAGAGGTCTGACAGTCTGCTCTTGCGCAACGTCCCCATCTCCAGAGCTGCACTTTTCTATCGGAGATTTCTCATTCTCTAGAGGCGCCTTTTTAATCTGGAAATAAGGAACTGCATATAAATTGACTCAAAAAGTTTGAACGGGGTAAGAAAGCAAGAGACCATGATGAGTAAGGGGAAAGTTGTGTCTCTTGACTCCTCGGACTCGGAGCCGGAGCAGGAGAGGGGAGCAGTGCGGGGAATGTGCAGCAGCGGGCCCTCCACCGCGTGTTGGCCCCGCTCTCAGGTCATTCACAGCGGCCACTTCATGGTCTCCTCGCCGCACACGGACTCCGCTGTGAGCAGGAGCACAGCGAGGTACGACTTCGACACGGTGACGGGAAGGTGGTGCCAGACGTACCACTACGGGCCGCTCAGCACCGCTAGGCTGAACATAGACCCCACTCTCACCCGGCTTTTCGAGTGCATGTCCCTGGCCTACAGGTGAGTGTAGTGCATTTCTGAAATACATGAATGATATATTGGCCCAATTACAAAGAGATTGCATTTTACTCAGTTCATTCTGACTTGAAATTGCATTGATTTATTACAAAACAGGTTTGTTTGTTGCACTGTCAATGTCTTGCTCAACAAAATGGACTTTGATTCTAGTTTACTGCTGGAGATTATGGTGTAAATATTCTGAAAAATGTAGTTAATTTAAATGGTGTGTGTCCGACCTGTAGTTTAACTTTAGGCTACCCCTACAGCCACAAATCTATACAAATAAATGAACAGACAAAACCCCAACATTTTCACTTAAGTGACAAGATAGGCTACATTTTCAAAAATTTAGAATTTCATTCTTGTGTGTGTAGAGACTTGTGAATTTTCTCATCTGATCAATGCTCAATATATTAGGTATGTTTAGAGCACAATGCACCAGGCACATCAAAGTGCATCACAGTCACATAAAATGACAAGAAAGTAGATATAGAGCCATGTATATGCAAAATATTGTAATTAACTCTATTGTGCATAGCAGATTGAGATAATCTAATACCAGTCAGACAGGTCAAAACAAAAGAAGGCACTTATATTTTCTATTTTACAGTGTATTATCTAAATTATTCATTAGTGTGATGTTTCTGATCAGAACTATTTTATTGCAGCTTGTAGATTCATTCATTTGCACCATGCATACAAACGGCTCACAGCTCGAAATACTAAAACCTTTAGTCAATTTAAAAAATGTAGTGGAGTAGAACGCACATATAGGCTACAGATTCTAAAATGTAGCCGTTTTAAAGTGAAAGTAGCCTCATCATAAATCTTACTGAAGTAAAGTAAATGTACCCAACATTATTATTTTTTCTACTGAGCACATTTTACATATAACCAGGAGCTCTACAGGTGTCTATCATGTCCCTGCCTGATACTTCATGGTTTCTTGTCATTAACTGGACTAATGTTAGTTAAGTGGACCTCCTGTTTCTCCCTAAATGGACCATGCGGGCCGCTTTGAAAGCTGGGGACGTGCTAAAATGCTGCTCTGTTAAAAGCATGTTCAAAAACACCCTCCTGGCTCCATAGCAACTCCCTGAACATCACACTTTAGGAGGCTTTTCTCATCACTCACTCAGGGCTGAAGGACACAAGGTGCACATGGTGAATTAGCATTAGGTAAAGATTCAAATGGTGCATGGTCAGACTGTATTAGACTCAGTGGTGGAAAGTAACAAAGTAAAAAGTAAAAGTACAAGTAAAAAGTACAAATTATAGGTACTTTTACTTTTACTTAAGTACATTTTATGATGAATACTTTTTACTTTTACTCCACTACATTTCAGAGCCTGTATCTGTACTTTCTACTCCACTACATTTTAAAATTGGGTTAAAAGTAAAAGTATTTTATTTTCAAAGTGACCTCTCTGTGATGAACTGGTTTAGCCCCAGTTTAGTCCTGGTTTAGTCCTGGTTTAGTCCTAGTTTAGTCCTGGTTTAAACCTGGTTTAGACCTGGTTTAGTCACAGTTTAGACCTGGTTTAGTCCTAGTTTAGTCCTGGTTTAGTCCTGATTTAGACCTGGTTTAGTTCTGGTTTAATCCTAATTTAGTCCCACTTTAGTCCTGGTTTAGTCCAGATTTAGTCCTGGTTTACTCTGCCACATTAAATTCTTAAAAAATACTTTTACTTTTTACTCATAAAGTACATTTTACAGCAGATACTTTTATACTTT
>OMNZ01104618.1:0-12632 GCA_900303255.1 Lesueurigobius sanzi | reverse complement strand
AATACTTCAATCAATCAATCAATCAATCAAAACTGTATTTATAAAGCGCTTTTCATACAAAATGCAGCTCAAAGCGCTTTACAGATTAGAAACACATTAAGACAGATCATTCAATTACACCCCCACCCAGAATTGTCACACACATCAGTATTCGCACGCTCATCCAAATGTGCACGCACAGACGCACGGACACACACACACACACACACACACACACACACACACACACACACACACACAGGACATACACACACAGACACACACATGCATGCACACACACGCACACACCAGGATTTCTGCAAATAAAAGTCTTGTAAGTGCATAAGTCTGAGTGCAGATGGACTAGGAAAGGAAGTAGTTTTTCCTACTGTCCAGCAGAGGAGCCGTCTGCGTCAGGAGCAGCAGAACAGCTCCAGCCACCAGGCACCGAGCCAGGGCACCCAGAGGAGGCAGAGACACCACACCTCCACCCGGGCACCCACAGGACAGCTTACTTATCCGATTACTCGATTAATCAATGTAAATAATCGATAGATGAATCGATTACTAAAATAATCGATAGTTGCAGCCCTATTCCCCATATAAATCTATGGAAAACCATTGAATCAGTGCAATCAAAAGTAAAGAGATTTTAAAAAAATGAAAATTGAAAAGTGTTTCCCCTTAAAGCAGCGTCACAAACAGCCCTCTCTTTGTTCACAATCATAAGGTCATCTCTGACGTCACGCGCTTCTCTCACCTGGGTCTTCACATCCACGCAGGCCGCCGCTCCGGTGTGCTGCCCCAGATCCACCGCGTACCTCATCACCTCCTCGCCGAAGCACCGCTCCTCGTAGAAGGCCAAGTCCCAGGCCGAGCTGAGGCAGTGCGCGGCCGCTCCCTCCAACCCGTGGCCCCTCGCGGCCCCCGGGGACAGCACCCTCACGGACGCCCCGGAGTCGCTGTCCTCCAGGTCCATGGAGGCTTCGTCTCTGCCCAGCGTCAGCTCGGCTTCAGAGGGGCTTTCATCGCTGGCCCCCGCCGAGCGCTCGCCGGCCTCCATCACTCCGCCGTCCCAACTGTCTGTGCTTAAGCCTGGGGGGGAAAAAACAGAAAGAAAAAAAATAGAAACAAGCGTCAGAGGGTCACATGGGAAGCCAAAGCGCAGAAATAACTGAGGCTCTGGCTGGGTGTGTGTGGACAACATTTGCATGGCCGAACAATGAGGCCGCTGTTGGTGAATATGTGCTTATAGGCAATGAAAGATCAACTGGTATTTTATCATCGCATCCATCTAAAGTATAAGAGCGAGCTTGACCGAGCGTACTTTAATATCAAAACAACAGCTGTGTTCAAAAGTCAGCCAGGAGATAGAGGACGAGGAAGAAGTTAAAAATGTTTCCAGGGACTTGGACTCCAATGAATGCAAATGAATCTTTAGAGCAGCGTCCAACAGCCAATCAAAAACATAAAGCTCATAACTTCAGTGTGCAGCCGAGGAACAAAGAATAAACAAGCACATTCATCATCCCGTATGATGTGTTCATGGTCATATAGTGAAAATGCAAGTATTAGATCTGATCCTGTACATCACTTTTCATTAAAGACGTCTAATTTGAAACAGGAGATGAGGAGGACACTTTCCAAGTACAATGGATTTTAAAATGTTTGACCTCAATGTGTAACTTGTCAAGTAAAACATCAGCCAATGGAATAAGAAGTCCAAAGTTCCAATTTTGGATGTGTGTGTACAAACAGACTTAGTCCATTGGCAGATAAATACTTAAATGCTCAAATCAAGTTAAAATGATCTTATTTGAAGGAAATTCACCTTTTAGAATAATTTTTGCAGTGTATGTGTTGTATATGTGTTTAACAGATGTGTGAAAATCAACTGAGAACGTGGTCATCCCAATACAAATTTGAAGGATAATATTGTTATTATTATTGTTATTAATATTGTTATTAAATTATACCATAGTTATTTAAAGTGCAGCTGAAGACACTTTTATTTAAGAAAGCTTTGGTTTAATCTTGTACCATTTATTTCATTTTATATTGTTTTACATGGTCTATATGTTGTTTTTTTGCAGAAATGCGTGATTCTTATATGTGAACAGCACTTTAAAAATAAACTTTACTTGCTTTTCTTACCAACAACAGGATAGGATTGTAGCCTGTGGATTAATATTTCTAAGAAAACAAACATATGACACAAGCAAGCCATGTCCTTTAACCCCTTTTCACCCAAATGACTTTTATACATTTGTAACACTTTAGATTACTGACCACTACATACTGTGTACTAACAAGGTAATTACTCTAAACATTCCATCTAGTACCAAGTTACACTCCTATTACTGTAATTACTCTGTAATAACATACTTATACCTGGTATTAACAAGGTATATTACAATAATTATATAATAAGTACTCAATACTTTCCATGTAAAACCAAGATAGTTACACCCCTATTTCTGTAATAACACTGTGATATCATAGTTATTTTCAAGTTTGTACCACTACATACTATGTACTAAAGGATAACTACATTTTAAGTACAACATAATAATAGGTTACTTAAGTAAGTATAAGTAACTTAGAAAAGGTCAATAATCTAAAGCAGGACTTTCCCGGGTTTTACCCGTAACAACTCATTGTTAGTACATGTTGTGTTAGTACATAGTACGTAGTGGTACAAACTTGAAAATAACTATGACATTACAGTGTAAAATACAGTAAGGGGGTGTAACTATCTTGGTTTTACATGGAAAGTATTGAGTACTTATTTTGTAATTACCAGGTATAAGTATGTTATTACAGAGTAATTACAGTAATAAGAGTGTAAATATCTTGGTATTACATGGAAAGTAATTATCTTGTTAGTACACAGTATGTAGTGGTCAGTAATCTAAAGTGTTACCTATATATTTATACAGTATCATTTATTATCAGAGATCAGGACTGATATTATAATTTAATTGATCTCACAATGGAGACATTTACTCGATCACAGAGGGGTGTAAATAGTTAGGAAATCAGTCATTAAAAGAAGAAAATAAATTTGCAATCAGGTAATAACAATAATAGAATAAAGGTCCCTTAACATCTCTCAATAAACTGTTTAAACATCTATTATGTAAATCTATAAATATATTATGTACAATGAATGAAAATAAATAAATAAAACTCCATGTAAGCAAGAAAAAAACATCCAATAAATCAGAAATCTAACAGGATGAGATATATACTAAGCATGGCAGACAAACAAAACACTGTCAGAGTTGACAGAGATGACTATATTATTAACTAAATTAGTTTATGTAGTTCATGTTTGAAAATCCAGGTTAAAATACAAATGTTACGATACGATCTTTGTCGACTGGACAGGTTTTTAGATTTGATGTAACTCTAGAACGTTTCACTAGTCATCCAACTATCATCATCAGCTAGGAGTTGAGACCGGAATGGACTGGGCTGATGACCCATTAGGCCACACCTGTGTCAGTCAGTCTGTGTTGCCAGATAAGATGGTCGACCTCATCCCTGGGACGCTCCTCCGCAGGAACTACTTATAGCCAAGACTTCTGAGGTATTGTCTTTAGCACAGCACTATATGCAGTAGACAAATGATGTGATTATAACTAGATGTTTACATTCAGGTGGTTGTAACTTTGATTGCAGGTATTGTAATCAGAGGTTATCGCACATACACATAGTATAATATTGTTATTGCACATAATAACTATAGAGTAGAATTGTACAGTCTATGGTTATTATCACCATGTTTATGTTCATCAAAAAAGTTGGGTAAAACTAATCTAGAAAAATAATTTTGGAACAGGGGCTACATGTCAAAATGTTCTGAGAGCTTAGATCAGGATTTTGATTTTACTACAACTCATGTGCACGTAGAACAAGGTACTTTCTTCCCCCCTTTACTCCACACATTACATTAAATGAAGCCACCCTCGACATAGCGTTACTCTTTAGTGATATATTTGCTTGATCCTTTCTGTAGAACTTGTATCTTTACCTTGAAATAAGCAGCGTTGCCTCTGCTCCGTTTCAGGTCCCGCTCCCTCACAGGTTTTGAGCTCAGCCTGGCCCCATGAGTCCGCAGCGTGGGGTCGGCCTGTAGCGCTGTGGATGTTCCCATTCAGATCCAGGCACAGGTCCCTGCACTCCCCTACCCAGACACCAGAGGGCGCTGGTTCGATGCCAGATGTCCTCTTCGCTGGCTTTGACGCTGCCTGCTCCTCACAGCTCCTGTAAGGGCTGCAGTGGCACACACAATAATGATGTAAAAAAGCCAGACACAATTAAGGCCACTGACAAGCTATATATAATATCTACTACAAGTTTAATTCTTTGCTTATTTGCTTGGACGTGCATAGTATATACAGAATTAGCATCAAAATACATGCTTTCCATCCTGATTTCCACATGTTTCATTCATGTAATCAATTATCATTTTCAAAGTTTGCGAACCAAGTATCTCCTCGTAAAATATCTGGCCTTTCAAGTGTTGATTGAGGTTTATTTATGGAATCAGATTTGAGACAAAACCATTCAAATGACTTTTAAAGGAATCTCAAATAAAAAAATAAATGATAATATATTTTTGGGGTATATATTTTATATTATTTTCATTCCAACATAAAAATAAACAATGAAAAATTGAAAAATTATGGAATGCAAAACATGAAGAATAAAAATTGTTATTCAATAAATAAATAAAAAATCACTTCAATAAAAAATTATATATAAAATGTTTTAAAAGTTTTCAATTCAATGTTAATAGTAACATTTTTTGTTGTATATAGGGCTATAAAGACTAAATACAAAGTCAGTGAGTCCTTCAGCCAATGAAAAGGCACTATTCTAAGGCCCGCCTCCCTGTCAGCTTTGCACCAAAAGCAAAACTTTGAGTCAAAACTTTGAGAGTCAAAAGCAAAGAAACACTAACAAGGAAAAATAAGGAAAACAACAAAAAATGTTACTATTAACATTGAAATGAAAACTTTTAAAACATTTCATATTATATATATATATTTTTTTATTGAAGTGAATTTTTATTTATTTATTGAATAACACTTTTTATTCTTCATGTTTTGCATTCCATAGTTTTTTCAATTTTTCATTGTTTATTTTTATGTTGGAATGAAAATAATATCTTATGAAATCCCCAAAAATATATTATCATTTATTTTTTTATTTGAGATTCCTTTAAAAGTCATTTGAATAGTTTTGTCTCAAATCTGATTCCATATTTATTGAGCAAAGAAGAAGCAGCAGCAAAAACAAAACAACAACAGTGTGAAGTATAACGCCCTGCAAGGCCACAAAGCTTCTCCATATGCTCAATAGGAGTAGGATGAAGTAAACACTTGTGTACTCCTACCTCTTCTTCCAAGTCACAGTTACAGTACAGTACAGTCCATTTTATCTAATATTGATAAGTCATTTGATTCCTGTACTATTGAGTTTAGGTACTAGACAAAAGTGATTGGAAGTATCACCACAGACTTGAGTCAAGATAAAATCAGGACTAAACTGAGTCCAAAATCAGACTTAAATTAAACTAAGTTATATCTAAACTGTAGGTAAACCAGGTGTAGACCAGAAAAGAAAAGTCCTTAGTCACCCGTTTGAGAAATACTGTATTGGCACATCAAAATATACAGTGGTTTCCATCTTTGCAATTTCGCACAGTAGCCCTATGCTCATCAGCTTTGTTAATACTATTATTTTATATACTATTACTGTATATAACATTTTGCATCCAGTACTTCACTCCAAAAGCTGCAGAATATACTGTACTTCACGATGGCAGCTCAAAGGGTAGACAGTGAAACATGACTGAATATCAAATTAAAAGCTCTGAGAATATGATTGAAGACAATCAATGCAATACATGAAAAACTATAAACATACAGAACACCAAAAATCAACCAATTTTTACCAAAAATGGGGAAAAACTAGAAGATAAATACCCATTTGGAGTAACTTTACAACAGAACAGAGGCATTTGATAACAAAACACATCACAGACCAGGTAGAACACATGTCGTTTTACCTTGAGTTCACTCCTCACGTCTCCTGCTCAACATATTATGCCAAAAGTTCCAAAGAGATCATCCAATTCAGCGCATTAATGCTATATATTCTTCATATTCAAATGCATCTGTGCTGCACTCTCCTATGTCCACTGCCCTGGAGGAGCTGTAGCTTGCATCTCCAAAAAGAAAGAAAGAAAAAAAAAAAAGCGCTGTGATGTCTCCCCACTAGAGCAGATTAAAGGGCTTTTCCGTGTATCGCCCGGAGCAGAGAGAGCATGGCAGCGGCTGGATGAAAAGCTCCGGCAGACAGACCCACGCTCTCTGTGCGCCAGCCATTCATGTGAAAGCGGAGAGGTGCGAGCGAAGGGTTTCGGCAAACAGATTCCATTCATCCTCGGTCACACTTGAGCGATGCCACTCGTCCATACAGTGTATCGGTAATAATAGACACGGGGCTTTGTGTGTTTCAACAACGTCGACTGTCTATCCACAATTAGGAATCTGTTATCGGGGTTCGTGTACAGTAACCATAGGGATAGTGCCTGAGGATATTGTGTAGACGCTAAATGGAAAGGAGGAGAGGTTCTTGAGGAACAATGGAGACCTAATTTAGTTTGTTGTTTATGATTTCAATTGGCAGCCATGTAAAAAAGATGGCACACTGCAAAAAAAGGTAAGTCCAAGTTAAAGACTTGTAGGTTCAGACTGGCTTTTAACACCGAGGGCTAGGACTATACCTCTGTTTCGGGTTATAGAAATGGCTCTGTTTTAATTGTTTTATCTTTCTGTGAAGCACTTTGGTCTTCTTGTGTTGTTGTAAAGTGCTATACAAATACATTTTGATTGATGGATTGATCTTCAGGAGGTGGAATTAAGAATATTTTACCTTCATTTGAATAAGTAAGTAAAAAATCTGCCAATGGAATAAGATCCCCCCTTATTTCAATATTTATTTTCTAATATTTATGCACAATAAGGCATTCAATGCTATGTATAAGTGTAATAGGATGTTTTTACTTGTTTTATGTGCAAAAATACTTATTCCTTTGGCATGCAATTTTGCTCACCTACTAAACTCCTAAAATAAGTCAAATATACTTAATTATTATACAATTGTACAACAAAATTATGAAGACAAGGAACCATGCACTGATAACTTGACCAGCGTGTTTTGGAAGTCGGGGAAACTGGAGCACCCAGCGGAAGCCTACACAGACAGCAACATGCAAAAACATGCAAACTCCACACAGAAAGGCCCTGTGCGGTCCAGGAATTGAACCCAGGACCTTGTTGCTGTGAGGCAAGAACACTAACCTCTCAGCCACTCTGCCCTAAAGTGACGTTTTTCATACCACTCTTCCCAGTTTAAATCACAAAGCGCTTTAGACAGTATGCAAAGTATATGTGAAATTAAAATAATTACACATAAAATATATGAAAATCCAATCAACTCCACTGGTCACATGTACTATTTCAGGAAAAACTGTGTACTCACAGTGTGGTGGAGCTGTAGTTGACGAGGCAGTGCAGGACTCCCAGCAGGTCCTGGTCCCAGTACAGATCACTGAACCTCTCCTTCACCACTTCAGCAAACACTTCATACTCCAGCTCCTTTAGCGAGAAGATGTACTCCCCTCGGGAAAAAGAAATAGGGAGAATTTTAAGTATGTGTGAGAATTACTACTATTACTTTCTAATACAACTACTAATCCTAATTATTTCTAGCTACCAACAATCTGCAAGCCAATTATACTAACTTTTCACCTCTACACTGCAAAAAGTGATCTACGAAGAATTGAGCAAAAAAAATAGTACACTACCGCTCAAAAGTTTGGGGTCACTTTTTATTTTGTTTTCAAGACTATTTACATGATCATTCTTAATGAAGGCATTAAACTATGGATTAACACAAATCGAACTGTGTAGGAAATAAATAGAAAAGGCGGTGAAATAACTCTAAGATTCTTATATTCTAAATAGCCACCATTTGCTCTTTTACAACTTTTGGCACTTTCTCAATGATCTTCATTAGGTCGTGACCTGAAATGGTTTTGAACAGTTCGTGAACTGAAAACCATTTCTGGTGACGACATTGTGAAGCTCATTGAGAAAATGCCAAAAGTGGGAAAAGCATTAATCAAAGCAAAGATTTGCCGATGTCAGCGATGGTTGATCCTGCTGTGTCTCGCACACGCCGCCCTAGAGAGTAGGAGTTGAAATCGATAGGGAGCATCTTTATATCGATTTTCAGGTTTGCAATTTATGAGCATAGCATTTAGTTAGAATATTTAGCATAGCTTTTTGTTGTATATACAGTATACGAATTTAGTGTCAACTTCTTAGTTCTTCAATGGTGTAGTTTTAGGTTTAGTTGGTAGTGTTAGATTAGTTGCATTTAGAATAGACCATCTGTTAGCATTAGTTGTATTTAGCATTAATTTAGTGTTCTCCACACACTCACCCCCCGCGCGTCACCCAAAGCCTCCAGGTTTTTGGGTGTTTTTGGGAAAGCCACTGGCACGCCCCATTAGGCTCTCTTTAAAATCAGCAAGAATTCACTTAATCCAATCCCTTTTTGTCTGAGATAAGATAGCATTTTTTTTTCCAGTGACGAAACAAAGTGCAAAGCAGGCTGATCTGTATTAATATTATTATTCAAAATTTTGCATGAATTACCTAAAACATAAATGATTAAGTAAGAGGTCATGTCATTTCCACCTGGTTCACGAGTCTTACCCATTGCAATGTCCTCATGTCCATTGTCCAAACTGCCATTGAGCGTAAACTCTCCTTTCAGCAGATCTATCACCTCCTGCAGAGCGGGGTGCACCGCTGGAGACACCGAGTCCGCTGCTGCTCTTCTTGCTAACGCTCGTCCACTGTCGCCTTTACTTAAAAAGCTACAGTTGTTATCCAAAGTTGCCGATCCTTGATACTGCGCTACGTTTCGCTGACTGATGCTCGTGCCGTTACTAATTTGAGGATTCGCCAAAAGTCCTTTTAACGACGGCGGCACCAGAGACAAGTTGATGTCCAGCCCTTGCACAGACTCAGGGGCTCGGACCTGAACGGGGACCAGGAAAAGATGCCCCGTGGTGGGGTCTTGCCGAAAGAGGTAATTGTTGAACACGCCACAGTTATTCAGGTTTGAGTTCAGAGACGGTAGAGAGACTTCAATATGAGACAGTTCGGAGACAGTAGACACAGACGTCACTGGTGCTGAGTCACATGGAGGTGTGTCCGTGATAGTTTGACAGTCCAACTCCTGTACAGATGGACAGGAGAGCGCTTCTGTACGAGGTTGTGGGTTTTCACAGTTGGAGGTGGACTCCATGCCGATTTCTGCAATGTTCTCGCTGCTGTCTATGAATCCCTCCACGTACCTGCAAGTGTGAAGAGGAAGAGTGAGCGCTATTAGAGTTTGACGCTTGGTCAGGGAAGTAACAAAAACAAACAAACCGAAAGATCTCCAATAAAAACATCTCTGGGTCTAAGGGCATTTTTATTTGCAGATGATACACATTGAATTTGTATCATGTGTATACTGTAGTTGGGTCATATAAAAAATATATATATAGGAGAAAATTATATTTTTCACATCCTCACATCATGTAATTTATCAATAATAAAGAAAAATGTTTTGTGGGTCCCGTTGGTCCAGGAGATAAAAGAAAATAAAGGCTGTAGTTACAGCAGAAATGTTTTTTTTTTTTACGACAATCACAAAAAGATCCAGGCGTCATTGCACTTCTTTTGATTATTATTCCACTAATATATGTCTCCATAAACATAAAAGGCTTTGAACCTGACCTTCTATGTACCATCTGCATGTATTCTTCATATACAGTAGTTAGCAGTTTTGTAAAATGCTGAGTTAGCTGTTTTGTGCATGCATTGTATGTGATTTCATACCGGTGGGCTCATTTTAAAGCCCCAACGCCCCCCTTTCCAATGCAAAGAAGTCTCTATGACATTTCGTTCTGGAGATATTTGCAAAATTCATCTGGACAGATGTATTGAATGAAGATAGCTCTCAAAATGTATGCAATATGGCTGGGCAATTAGTTTACAGCCAGTCCTTTATCAGTAACAGCACCATAGTTTGGAGTGGAAAGGACTCTTTTTTGTTTGAGCTCAGGTTCATACAGTATAAGGCTCATATAAAAAGGCCTGTGTTGTCTTTGTTCATGAATCAGATATGTGTATTGTTTTTGAATATTACAAAAAAATCTAATCAAAGTCAATTTTGAGGATTTGACTCCACAAACGACAGTATGTATTGAATACAAGGCGTTTCGTCGTGAGGGTGTTGACGTTTGGCCAAAAATCATTTCAGAATCACATTTTTCCGTCTTAGCGTGCAGGATCATAGTAAATTCTAAATTGATCCAGCACACAAATACAATCCCCTGCATAAATAAGGTAACTTTATTTATACCTATATATAGCTTGTGATTAGATACCTTTACTGGATCACACTCTGTGATACACTGAATGACAGGGGCGGCCCTCAGTGCGTAACTTGCGCTGCAAGATGTATTCTCACGAGATTTGTGATTTCACAAATGTGAGGATATATCTTGAAAGGCTCCAATCCCTTACGATCGGGCTCGACTCCGAAAGCTGGACATGTGCTATGACGTCACACCGAGACACTCTGCCGCTGATTATGGTAGGCGGCTACCATCGGGCGCTTCACCCAATTATCTTCAAGTACTGCTTCTAATGGTCCCTCCCTTTTCCCTTTCCCCTTTCCCGACTGGATTGTACGAGAGCCTTTCCAGATTGATAATGCGTAGAACTCAAATCAGAGAGATACGCATATCAATCTGGCACACGCCAGGTTACTCAGTGCGCCCTTGGCTTGAAAAATATGTAACTATACTATTTGTATTCATTTTCTCTCACCCTTCAAGCTCATCTCCAACACTGGGACTCTTCTGTGCCTCGTCCTGGTTGGTCAGAATGATGGGGCTGAAGTGAGTGGCGGTGGAAGTGAAGGCTTCTGGGAGCTGTAGCTCTCTGTCGACTGGGTAACTGTGGGGAATAGGGCCAGGTACAGGAGCCAGTCGGCACTCAGTGGCCATGGGCACAAAGCCTACGCACAGTTACAACAACGCCAGACACAATATCAATGATATTGTCTCATGCAATTCACACAGATATTGACATGGCTTGAGGCCAACATGACACTGGGGACATTGAGGCGTGGACAGAGGAGACAGACTGTAGCATCTAATACAAAAATATTTGTATAAGTTCTCAAAGACTGGGAAAATGTTCTTGAATTAAGAATATTTTACCTTGATTTGAGTAGATGAGTAAAATGACCTGCCAATGGAACAAGTATGTTTGGGGAGAAAATATTATTCCATTGGCAGATTTCTTTACTTGGCAAGATAGAATTACTCAAATTATGGTTGAATATACTTAATTGACTGCGCATAACGTTCAGGGCAAGCGAACGCTAGCTCCACAAATGCCACCTTCCTTTCCGGTTAGCATAGCATTAGCATTAGCATAGCCTACTTACCCTCATAGTTGTGGATGTAACTCAACAGATACATTTTGAGCCTCATGGACCTCACATCCATAACTACGAGAGTAAGTAGGCAATGCTAATGCTACGCTATGCTAATACCGTAACCGGAAATGAAGGTGGTAGTCGTGGAGCTAGCACTTGCTTGACTAAACGTTATGCACAGAGTCAACTCTAGTCATTTTAACTCATCAATTTTAATTTTAATTGCATGAGATTTATTTTTATATCCCATACCACTGTTCTGTTGAGACGTCTCTTCATTTGACATCTGTTCAGCATCAGCATCAGTTTTCATTTCCGCTTCTATGTACTCTGGGGCTGGCTGGAAAAACAAAACAAAAGACATGCTCCCTGAAATAAATTCAAGAGTGACGTCGATGCCATTTGAAACATGAATGTGCTGAAAATAGACCAAGTGACCAAGCTTTTACAACAATGACTGACCCAGGTAACACTGTCTGAAGTGTCCTCTTTTATTTAATATCTAAACAATGGTGCTTTACCTTGTGCACTCTCTGGATGAGCCTGTCCCACACTGCCTCGGCGCTAGTCTCCTGACTCGATAAATAGTCACGACAGCTCTGGAAAAGACAAACGTGACGACAGGAGCTCTGAGAGGCGCCACTTGTGTCCACTCATAAACAACTTGGACAGAGCAGACAATAATGGGAGTTTGTGAACGAGTGGCAGAGGACGAATGAAAATACAAAAGGTCACGTTTTAGCAAAGCAATTTGGGTCAACAGTGAGTGCACTCTGCAGGGTATTTATCTTGTATATAAGGTCCATAGAACACAGTTTAGTTCCATATTTGACACTCTCTATTAGGGCTGTCACTAACGATTATTTAGGTAATCGATTAATCGGCCGATTATTTTTACGATTAATCGATTAATCGGTTGGTGCAAAAAGGTGCATGGAAAGTGTCATTGTTAAAAGCTTTTTGCACATGAAGCTAAAGTGACACCGTTTGAGGACGTCTTGATGGAGTGAAGTTAAAGCTAATGTTTGTAGGATGCTCTTTGTACAAGTTCCACATGTCATTCCTCA
>OMNZ01104598.1:0-12865 GCA_900303255.1 Lesueurigobius sanzi | reverse complement strand
TTTTGTCTTTTGCAGAATTTGATGATTTGTATTTGTTTTAATTTGAATTTTTATTTTAATCGATGTATGATTCTGGACTCTGTAAAAAAAATGTTGGCTGCCCCCTAGTGGCTGAATTGAGCATTTCGGTTATTTCTTTAAAATGTCATAACTCCGCACAGGAATGGGCTTTCTTTATGTTCAGAAATACATGCTCTATAGGCCATGGACCGGATGAAACCCTCTTGGGAAACTTTGCTTGAAACTTTTGCTGTAAATTATTGACATAAATATGAGAAAATAATGTATTGCAAGTTTTTCTGTCATTTTATGTTTTCATATAAAATTAAGCATTTTATGTGTACAAGTGACCAAAATTGCCTATATTTTCAGTGACAAAATCAAAATAATGGATAAAGCCAGATTAAAATGTACGCTTTGATTGTGTTGCTATATTAGATGATTTGTTCAGAAGAGATTTTGGATATCTTTCATAGTTTTTAGTGACTACATTTGTAAAAGTTCAAATTTTGCCATGTTTTTTTGAGATTCACATTCAGGCACCTCCTGAAGGACTGGTGGGGACATGTCCACACCAACTTTGGTCCGAGAGGGACAGTCCCCACTAATATTTCACACCACGTTTTTCCTTTCTGCGCTTTTTTCCGACTGGTTTTATGGCTGATTCTATCTTTTTTTCTGCATTTGCCGCTACGCAGTGTTTAGTATCCTGTAAACACTCTCAATGGCAGACTGGAGCACGCACATGTGTTGCTCTGATTGGCTCCTCTGCCGTACGTCCTGCTCTCTGATTGGCTGTCTCCCATTCGTGTGTGCTGCAGGCGTGGGCTTGTTGATATCGTGAGCACAAGATTGGGACTGCATTAGGGATCACGGCAATATTTTCTCTTCTTTACGATTCAAAGCACACTTTCAATACTATTGGAGTGTAAGGGCTACAGCGACACAGGAGGACACACACACACAGCTGTCTGGAGAGTTTGAGCTGGCTATGTCAGTTGTAAGCTATTGGCCATTTGATTTCAATAAAGTGATTAGTGATCCGATCGTTGCCAAGACGTACCTCGTTCATTTGGTCATTTTGTCAGGCACAGACCAAAATCTGGCAGTGTATACAGCAGGGTAAGATATTAGCTACAGGCTAAAGATGCTAACGGAGCCTGAGCGAGAACGCGACGTCAAGATAAGGCTAGCATTTACTGGTGCTTCTCTTTGACCTCACAGTGGATGGTGTAACAGACTCAATGTTCAGGGTATGATGCGTAGCGTGAGGTAGGGTGACCAGACAAAAACTGTCTGGACAGTCTGGTTTTTGAGCCTGCTGTCCGGCCGAGGAAAGCCTGTCCTCTTTTTTAGTTGTTTGCATTGCGTTAAAACTGCTGATCGGCTGCAGAGATAAAGCACGCAAACACAGAAAGACAACTTCTCACAACACCCTTCTGTGTTTAGGCTAAAAACATCAGAGGAGCAAACGGTTTTAATTTTATTTTAAGTATTGTAGTTAACTAGCAATTATGGCATAAGTGTCACATTAAATACACATATTATATAGCCCTGAATGTGTTTAAAACCCACTTAGACATTAATATGCTGATAACTAAGATTATTAATGGGCCACAATAGGTTTGCATAAATATACAATGTTAAATTACTATCAGAATGTTAAGAAAAAAACAAGTTTATGAGCAAATTGTTATGTTTTTGCGTGCATCCTCCTTTTTAGCCCTTTGTCATCCTTTTTGCACTTAAGTGTCCTCCTTTTCAGTGTTATGGAACTGGTCACCCATGCAGGGCACATCAGTATCATGCTTATAATACTCCAGACATGGCATAATTACTAAATTATAACTAAAGTGAACTGAACCATTATAATGGCTGTGGGGAAAGTCACCAGCTCATTACCCATCCCTTTTCCTTATAATTTATTTGTAAAACCATTACATTTTCTGTTAAATAGAGTGAATTCAAATCATTGGGGTGTCTGGGAGATCTTTGGAAAAGAGAGGGCCCACACTGTCAAGTTTGCTAATGGCTAGTTTACCATACTATTTCATTCTGTGTTTTAGTAAATATTAATGGCATTTTAATAATTAAAAATGCTCTTAAAATACACCAGAATTCAGAAAATAATTCTACCACCCATTGTTATGTTTTTAAACCTAAAACACCCCCCCCTGACATAGGGCCTAGCTTTTAGCTGCAGCAACAATAATAGATATTTCATATATTAATGGTGTGTTTTAACTTCCCATTGTCTGACTTTGAATTGCTATTTGCTTAATAGAGATTTTGTGACACTAAACAAGACAAAATAATAATTTTAATGACCATATTCTATTCTGATTTTCATGTTGCGTGCATGCAAACAAAAAAAATAAAAATCATTGTGTAATGGCAAGAGCATTACACAAGCATTATTTTCTGTATTTGTGTAGGAATTATTTTGATGGCATGATCATTTTCCATCTTGTTCCTTCCCCAGTGATCCATGATAAGTACTGTGGTCAATCTGATAAATGCTCCCTGTCTTTGTCGTCTGGATTGAAGTTCTATTGTGACAGGATTACATAAGGACCATCATTGGCAATAACTGCAGCACGATTCATCCTTATCATGTGCCATAGTTACCTGCTGTGGCCATCATTATCTAACAAACTGCGTCGGTGGAACACAGAGTTGTCTGAGCAGGTTTGAATCAGTCTGTGACATTTCCTCTTCGCCAGAGTGAGATTTTTGCTGTTGGATGCTACGCGGCGCCGCTCGCTCCAGTGTGCAGAGGATTAGGAAGATACATTAGCTCAGTCTGTGTTGATTGAGGGGAACAGGAGATGAGGAGCCGTATGTCACAGACCTATTTGGATTGTTTTGGGTTTTTGTCACGTCTGCTTTGGTCCAGCGTGTCTTGGCGAAACTTCACAAAATGGTACTGGGCTGTTTGTGTTTTTGGTTCTTTAATACATATCTTTTTGCCAATGCGTAAAAATGCCGTGCGCTGCCAATAAGTGATTAAGCAAACTAATGAAGGACGAAAGGCTTCTCTCCATGCATATGTATGCGTTTCGATTTCCCATTTAAGCTGGGTTATTGGTAAAATCCAAACTGAATAGTAGAGAATTCTTTTAGCATTCACTTAGAGTACAAACCTCCTGTATAGTCTATTGTTAGAGTTCGAAAACACTGCCAAATGGGTTTTGGCACAGGCTTAAAGGCACAGTTTGCAAATTATTCTCCAGAAGAAAAAAACACTTTTCCAAAAATTACGTCCCATATTTTATTTCTCTTTGGATGTGTGATTAAAATTCCACATTGAAAACTGATTTTCCTTTTGGCCAGGTCATGAAGAGGAATAGCAATTAGTTCTGCTGTGACCTAGCCTGTTTTCTGTTCTTTGGGGGCAAAAAAATCAACATCAGATAAAACTACTAAGGATTAAGACTATACAAGTATACACATTAATGACATTAGACTATTAGTTATGATGTAACAATAATTATAACAATTCCAAATAGGATTATGACGTGGTTGATTCTCCACAGGGCTGTTGGTCATGTTAATGAGTAGGGATGCACCGATCCAATACTGGTATTGGATACTGTAAATATTACAATATTGGGTATTGATTCTTTTTGATTGGGCTGTCAACTTTTGAATAAACCTTGGAGTGAGATTTTGGGGGGCAACAGGGTTGTTGGGGCGGTGGGTCTGGGGGCCCTCCCCCAGAAAATTTTGAAGACTATAAACCCCATTTCTTGTTTTCTGGTGTACTTAAGAGCATTTTTGCTGATTTAAATGTATACCATTAAAAGATACTAAAACACAGAAAGATTTCGATGCAGGTTGATATCTTGTATCGGTCAAACCCCAAGTATCGGTATAGGAAGCAAAAAAGCTGGATCGGTGTATCTCTATAATGATCACTTTGAGAACAGAACATTGTGTACTGCCTAACACTATCTACCACGCTTTTCCTGGATACATAAAGGTCCCCCCTTCAGCACCTCAGATCCTTAGGTCCAACACAATGTGGCTCAGTCAGACTCCTCAAATTCTTATTTCTCCTGATAGTAACACAAAACCAAAGGCTGCCCGCACCTTTTCTTTACCTGTCAATTGTCATGACGTGTCCACAGTTGCACTTGTGGCCTTTGCTCCCTCCATTGTCTTCCTATAGGCTTCAGTTGTTCAGTAACATTCCTGAAGTTTAGCCTAAATGAGAGCGGGAGAGAGAGACGAGTCCAGTTTGACTCTTGGATGACCTGGCTCCACGCTGCGTTCTTACACTCATCAAACGGACATGATGGATTTGAGTTAAAGGCGCTGACCCAGAAGCTTCATGCTGCTAAGACTGGACTCTACATGTTGCAACCTGGAGTCTTTATACTGTACAAATGAATTACGTCTTACACCACGTCAGTTCAGTGTAATAATGGAGATACAGAAACGAGCTTTGATGTCTTTCTTTTCAGTATCCCTTTGCCATAACATGCAGTAAAGTTGTGTACGTTGTAGCAAGTGAGTAATGCTAAACCATTGCTTAACTTAAACAGCAGATCCTTCCCCCTCTTCCTTGTGTGTGAATATGACTTTAACCATGTCCGCGCAGGAGTCACATGCAGGTCATACGCACAGACCTGGATCACATGTAACCTATTGGCCACGCTGAGGTCCATGTGCCGGTTCCCATGGCCGGCTCCTGTCTGTTTTCCGCTTGTGTATATATATATATATACGCGACGGGGCCGGGCAGTCATTCTCTCCTGGCCACAGCGCCGTCGCGGTTTGGAGCCGCTGTTGTTTGGCCCCCTCTTAGTCACTTTCTATTTTCATAGAGCATGAAGTGTGCCACGACTCAGAGCCCACAGGCGCAATAAACGGCCCAGTCACAAAAGGCGAGCGCTGTACGTTCGGGGTAGGGCTGTCACTAACGATTATTTAGGTAATCGATTAATCGGCCGATTATTTTTACGATTAATCGATTAAAAAGGTGCATGGAAAGTGTAATTGTTGAAAGCTTTTTGCACATGAAGCTAAAGTGACACCGTTTGAGGACGTCTTGATGGAGTAAAGTTAAAGCTAATGTTTGTAGGATGCTCTTTGTACAAGTCCCACATGTCATTCCTCATTTGAAAGCTAAGAACCTCTAAAATTCACTGTGGGATTGTAAAAGTGAGAGCGAGAGAGTCCTCTTTCTGCTCGGATTAGATTATGATCTAGGGATGTTCCGATACCGATTCCACAGGTTTTTCAGGTATCGGTATCGGCGAGTACCTGAATCAAAACCTATCCGATACTACAATGTGTTTTTCTGGGCTCTGCAGACACGAAACCCTCTAAAGATCACAGCAGATATGTTTGTGTTTCCTTTTTTTCCTTCATTTAATCTTTAGAGTGGAAACAGAATAGTGCATACATTTTATACGCAGAATGAGCCATATGCAATGGGCTTTGGCGTCTTTTTACAGACTTTTGCTAGTGTTTTTATTTACATTGTGGTATCGGAGAAGTACTTGGTATCGGCGACTACTCGGAGTCCAGATATCGGTATCGGATCGGATGAGAAAAAATGGTATCGGAACAACACTATTATGATCCAAGATTTGGAACAATCAGAGCAAAAATATTTGCAAAAAAAACTTCTAGAACCAATGCCTTCAGAGTCAACATAATTTTTTTCAACTAAAATACAACATTTTGATGTAATTCTTCCTCTGTCTGAGTCTGTATATCCCAGAAACCATTAATCGATTACTAAAATAGTTGACAACTATTTCAATAATCGATTAGTTCGGGGACAGGCACACACACGCCGGTCATAATATGAGTTAAAACAAATTCTGTTCTTTCAGCTGTGTGTGGCCAAACATTGTGTTAGAAATATTCCGAAACGAATGCGCTCGTGCCACAAATGATTCCTACCCTTTCACAATCACGAAAAGCGAAAACTCTTTTCCAACACAGCTGCCAAACACTTTTTCAAATATTTTCTGTCAGTGACACATTTCCTTGTTTTTCAGAAGACTTTCTCGTCATTATTCCGTTCACAGTCCCACAATGAAATGGTTCGGATCCGCTCACTTGAGAATATTCATCTTATTCCGCGGCGGCCGTTTCTTTTATCTCCTCAGCTGTAGTTTTTTTTGGTCATTGTCCAGGCACGGGGTGTGATTCGTTTTGAGCTACTTGAGCTGAATTTGACGTCCGCGCGAGACCCCAATGTGACATGATTCAGGTTTTAGTAAGTGTTTTTCAGTGTCACGCCGAGAAAGCCGGTCAACAATGGCCCAGTAATGACCTGAATTCAAAGTGACACATCTCCAGTGCTTTGAGTCTCAGTCTGTTTTTCTCAGCCTCTCAGCACGGGGCCAGTTAGAGCCAAAACGGTGCTGTAGGGTCCGCCGCGGCCCCCCGACAGGCTGATGAGGGGGGACCGCTGACCGTCCTATAGTCTGGGCCCATTACATGATCACACGGTCTGATCCCCCTGACGCCAGTGCCACCACCTCTGCAGCATCCTGTTAGCGCTCCCTTTGAAGACCTGACGCTGCGGATCTGACACTGGGGATGTGGATGGCCTAATGCTGGCGAATACAGCGTTTCGGTTCATAGCGTGGAAAAGTAAAGCGATAAACAAACAAGCAAGTAAATACATTCACAAATCAGACAGCTCAGATTACCGTATTTTCCGGACTATAAGTCGCACCGGCCAAAAAATGCACAATGAAGAAGAAAAAATAAACATATATAAGTCGCACTGAGTATAAGTCGCATTTTTTGGGGGGAAATTTATTTTAGAAAATCCAAGACCAAGAACAGACATTTCATCTTGAAAGGCAAGTTTTAATAATAACAATAGAATAGAGAGCAACAGACTCAATAGGTGTGCGGTGCTAACGTTACACATTGATGGTTATTCAGCTACACAAAGCATAAACAACAAATGAATATGTGTCTGGTATGTTAATTATATTAATATTAATGAATATATAAGTCGCACCTGAGTATAAGTCACAGGACCAGCCAAACTATGATAAAAAGTGCGACTTATAGTCCGGAAAATATGGTAAGTGGAAATTGACGAAAAGGGGCGGGACTATACTGTATGTTATTCACTTCTTCTCACGTCTATTCTGACATCCTTTCCTTTTGCTTTGTGTGTTGACTAGAGCGATATTTGATGCAGGTGCATGTGCTATTTTGCGATAACAATATTATCGCAATATTTTAGTAAACAATTTCAACACGGTATGCTCCATTCAGATTAAACACACCTCATGAATAATTCATTTCTCAGCATATCATGTCAAAATAAGACTTCACAATACTAGATCAGGACCAAAATGCAACTAAATTAGGAAGATTGTAGCTAAAACTGTCCTTTTGCACATTTAAAAGTTACATTTTCTTTTTTGCAAAAAATGTCAGATGAAAGACTGGTGATTTTTCTGTATAGTGGCTTCTTCATCACCTAATATTATTGCGATATATTGTGCTACCATTATGTTGACATAATGGATGTACAAGGATATGTTTTCAAGGTCTGAATAAACATATGAATTCAATCCAGTACATTGGCTCACTGTATGAAATGCTGTAATTGAAAAATATCTATATTTGAAGAGCCTGGATGTGTTTAATTTAAATAATGGCATATGTGCAGCTCAGCTCCTTGTTGTGTTAGGCAGAGAGTATTGCTGTAACCCACGGGGTGCAGCACTCCGTCATGGCGTGGCCCGGGAGCTAGATTTATTCCAACCGAGCCATTTTGACAGCGATAACAGTGTGGATTTGCCTGCATGCTGTGAGCTCCAGAGAAACAATGAATTCACATCCTCGAATACTGTGTTTGGGCCGCGGCTGGTCATTATTTGACCATTTGCCCGCAGTTTCACATCAACAAGTCTAAAGGCATAGACAAGCAGAGGCGCACCAGGAGGACACTCACAGCCTGCTGTCTGGAGCCAGTGTCGGCCGGAGCCTGGTTTGAGACGGCGCCTGAAGATACGGCTTTCTTCAATTCTGACCGCAGCTGGTGCATTTGGCAGATGTGAGAACGGCCCACAAGAAACACTACTGAGTCTGGGACATGTACAAGCATTTGTGTGGATAGGACTGACAAGAAAACAAGAAGGTTTTTAGTCTTCACATCTTGAGGGGCAGAATATTGACACACTACAGTGGGTTGCTTCCAACTGGACTCGAGCATTGGTCAGTGATGCTGTCTGGTCCAGCCCTCAGTACATTTTAGTGCGTTGGGGCAATGGATGTCAAAATGAAACGGTTTTAAATTACCGTGATTAATTATAAAAGCTAGGTTAATTGTGAGAATTTTTGGAATCGTTGTTTTTCATGAGCCACAATGCTTTTTCAGGACTCCCCTGAAAAAGAGATTATTAATCTCAATGGGACTTTCCTGGTTAAATAAAGGTACTTTTTTGTTTTTGTTTCTAAAGACATCCAGTTAAATTCACCAAAAATACATGAAGTCGGGTTAAATAATCCAATGTGCAGAGAGCAAATCCATCTTATCCATCTTTATATGATGGCAGAACGTTGTCAAAGGAAGAGTCCTAAAAGAACCATGTGCAACACTGTAAAAACCAAAAACCAAAGTATGCCCTAACATAGGCTAAATAATCAATGGATTTCTATCTAAAACAACAATTAAATGGATATAAAAATATAATGCCTTGTTTCTTTTTTGAAAGTTTGGACAGTATACTTTTTGTAAGATTTCTCTGTATTTTCTTCCTTGATTCGGCTAATGGTGAATAATCGTAAAATGTTTGTTCCCCCTCAATAATCGTGACTCCAAAATTCAGAATGTTGACATCCCTCGTTGGGGCCTCCCATACATGTCCAAAGATCCCACGGAACACGAACATTCACTCCACTTCCTCAAATTGCCAATGGACCTCCGTAACGATTAAACTTATTTCCATGTGTTCGATCTTAGGCAACTTCGGGAACTACTCGTCTTGTCCAATGGTTCTCAAACTTTTCATACCGACTAGCGCTTGACCTCGCGAATACCGCTGGACTCCTTCGAATGTTCTGACATGCACGCCGTTCAGGACTCCCCGCTCCTGAGCCCAAAACGATGCCGCACTGTGCGTAGCGTCCCGACTGCGTGAGCTCATTAAGCCGTCGCTAAGCACATTGTTTTTCGCCGAACCTAATTTCTCAGATTAAAAAAAGAAAGAACATAGACGCCGCTTGTTTTCAAACGATGACGGTTTTTTGAATTCGCAGGGTTATTAGAACAAAAACCTCACACTTTTTCATGATACAAAGAAAGCGTCTCTTGCTCAGCTCTGTGTGTGTTTGATGTGTGTGTGTGTGTGTGTGTGTGTGTGTGTGTGTTTGCCTTAGAGTGTCATTAATCAAGTGGAGTATTATTGTTTTCAACATCTCGCCCAAGTCCACACATTACCATTTTAATGACATTACTCTGCTATTAATCTGCTTACCCCACTGCCACTGGTGTAACTTATAAAACTATCAAAGAAGTACTGATTGCAAAAAAGAAGAACAATAATAAAGAAAGAAAATAAATGGATAAAAAAAACAGTGCCATAAAGCGGTAATTAAAAACCCAGCCCATGAAAGAAAACTCATAAACAGGAACCAGAGCTGGAAAGATTAGGAAAAAGTGCAAACCCAGCACAAGTGAGCGAGACACCAGCTAAACGAAGGCCTAATGCTCGTAGCGAAAAATCACATCGAGTCGTCCGTCACAAATGATTTAATTGTCCATAATCTAGAAAGTCTGAAAGGTTTTAGCTGATTAATCTCGGATTGTTCTGTAATAAACCTTTAGGATTAATTTGCACTGTATGTGAAATACGGTATGCAGCTGAGTTTCCATCTTCCTAAAGTCTTAATGGTATTGATCAATTGAAATCTCTAGTGTCTAACATACAGTGCACTTACATCTCAATCTACAGCGGAGTATGGTCTATATGTGAAAGTCGAATACATTACGGTTTGTGTAATAGTGCATTTATCCTTTCATGTACGTTACGGCACTCTCAGGCCCTCGGTGCAGACATAGAGAGGACTTGGACGCTAAAATGTAAATCCTATTGAGCTACTATACAAGGCTTTACAGACCTATCGGCAGGCTAATGGCTAACATCCATTCATTCAATACAGGAGAGCTACAATAAGTATGTGGGAAAGGTATAGAACTGCCCTGACAATTAGAGATGCACCGATCCAGCTTTTTTTGCTTCCGATACTAATACTTCCAACTGCTACTGGGAGAATTAACAAAAAAGGTAGGTTTGACATATTTGTTGTTTGTGTAAAGAAAAAGTGAGTGGTTCATTGTTGTATTAATCTAACTTCCAACATAAAATGATCTGATCAGTAATGCATTACAAATATGTTTCATCAGTAATTCTGTGACAGTATTTCAAACACAGACCGTCAACAGTGGACAATATTACTAGTGAACTAATATTGTCCGCTGTTGAGGGTTTGTGTTTTGTATTGGCTTACCACTCTGCCACTGGAGCGACTCGTAAAGCTATCAAAGAAGTACTGATTGAAAAAAGAATCATAATAAAGAAAGAAAATAAATGGAAAAAAACACGACCATAAAGCAGTAATTAAAAACCCAGCCCATGAAAGAAAACTCATAAACAAGAACCAGAGCTGGAAAGAAAAAGTGCTTATGCGGCAGACACGTACTAAATGAAAGCCGAATGCTCGTAGCGAAACATCACATCGAGTCATCAGTAAAGTATACTTCAGATGCGACTCAGTCTTAGCTTCTGTCGCAGCCTGGATTGGTTGAAGCTAGCATTAGCACACTGATGCTAACTCAGTATTTTGCGCGATCAAGAGTGCAAAACTAATTCAATGACTGAATCGTCCAGGTTAAGCGCTCGGATGTGGGCTTTATTGGACAGCACTGCATAGGGCGAAAGAGGGTGAAGAGAGGGGAGAGACTCTCAGGAAGTTGTCAGAGACGGGACAGTGGCGCAGTGGTTAGTGTTGTAGCCTCACAGCAAGAAAGTCCCGGGTTTGACCCCTGGCTGCGTGGAGCTTGCATGTTCTCCCCGTGTTCGCTCCGGTTTACTTTGTGTGCTCCAGTTTCCCCTACGACTAATGGTTCCCCTGAATAAAGGAATCACAGTGGGATAATTAGGTAAAAAAAAAAACAATGCTGAGGTCATAACAGTGTTACAGGGCTATAGCATCTAACACACTTAGAGAAAGATTTTTTTTCTTTAAATCAATGACACCACACATAGAAGAAAAGCTTCTGATTTCGAGGGGCGAAACACGGTTCCCACCTTCCCAAACTCGAATCAGGACCTAAATCTGGCAAATAACCCTGCACAATGTTCCAGGCTTTACTCTTTTTTAATGGTTTGGACTTAAATTAGACACAGTGAAATTGCAAAACAGCATTTTCTTTCCAACTTCACAGCCCACCATCCCACAGAGAGTTGCCATGGCACCAGATAATCACTGCGTGTCAGTCGGCATAACGTTGTCGCTGGTTAGTGCACGGTTACATATTACCGAAGCCCAAAATGAACAAAAGAACCTAACAAGCTCAAGTACATGTTGTTTTTTTCCACAGTGTTCTCCAGTCAGCCCTTGAGCTTCAATTAGATCTTCGTGACGAGTGTCCACTGAAAAACAGGTGTAACAGGAGTGGACCGAGGGGGGGGGGAGTAAAAAAAAAAAAGGATGTTTTTGAGTAAGAGCCAAGAAAGCTGCTGATGCGTTTATGGGCTTGTTTTGCGGGGAATACAAATGTGGTTGGCAATTTTCCACTGGTAAAACGCTACGTAGGAGACAATGTCATGTTCTGTTTGTTCTAAAATGACAAGCGCAATTTAGACTTTGCGAAAACAAGCAGGAGTCTGAGCCACGACTAAACATGAAAATCAGTAAGCAACCAAATGTGTGCAGCTATCAGGCCTCACATTCTGACCAGTGACAGCTGAAACAAAAAAATGTATACTCTTTTTGTTCTGAAAGCGTTTTTTTATTTTTTTATTATTGGAACAAGAGGTGAGCAAGATGTGATCCTGAGTGAGTTTGACAATAAGCCAATTCGGTATCGCGTGGCGCGCAATGCATTATGGGTCCGGGGGAAAGCTTCGGACCCCAAACAAATACCAAAATGGCGGAAGCGAACATACGGTTAGATAGCTTAAGATGCAAAATTGATGATTTTGAACTGTGGAAAGTTGATCAACTTAAATTATATATTCGCCGCAGAGGGCTGCCTGTGTCCGCGAAGCGTAAGAAGGAACTATGTGCGCTAGCGTATGCTGCTACAGTGCAGAAACTACCGATTGTTCTGACGAAAGAAGAGGAACGTGGTGTGGTCCAGGTGGATTATACCGGCTTGTTGACGTTCCATGGAGTGACAATTCCGGACCCACAAAGACTGGTAGATGGCTGGGAAGACGAGAATGTTGGCATGCCGAAGTGGCCTCCGGTTATGTACGTTGATATGGCTGCCTACTTGCTAGATAAAGACCAGAAGGCCCTGCTAACGAGGCTGCTAAACGACTACAAAGAAGGTGTGTAACATGAATGTTTACAACATATGAACGTTACTCGCTAGCGCTTTGTTTTAATCAGTTTTAGATTCTAGATCCAATATAATCCCTTCCGCTATATTTACTGCTGGGCCCATGACATAAAAAGCTGAAAGTTTGTTTTTATAATATAGGCCTAGCTAACTGTAACTTGTGTCCTGCACGACTGTTCACCTATACATCTAATGTCATGCAACCCGTTCATATTGGTTGTTTTCACGCCCTAGAATTCTATTTCAGTTGGGGGTTAGGCTCTCTATGGGAGAAAAACAGTTTTTGAAGGAAATTTCCAAAATGAA
>OMNZ01104583.1:0-10794 GCA_900303255.1 Lesueurigobius sanzi | reverse complement strand
GTATTTTTTAAGAATTTAATGTCGCATACTAAACCAGTCCAGGACTAAGCCAGGTCTAAACCAGGACTAAACCCAGATTAAACCAGGACTAAACCAGGTCTAAACCAGGTCTAAACCAGGACTAAACCAGGACTAAAACAGGTCTAAATCAGGGCTAAACCAGGACTAAACTGGAACTAAACCAGTTCATCACAGAGAGGTCACTTGGAAAATAAAATACTTTTACTTTTAACAGAATTTTAAAATGTAGTGGAGTAGAAAGTACAGATACAGGCTGTAAAATGTAGTGAAGTAAAAGTAAAAAGTATTAATCATAAAATGTACTTAAGTAAAGTAAAAGTACCTATAATTTGTACTTTTTACTTGTACTTTTGCTTTTTACTTCGTTACTTTCCACCACTGATTCTGCGACTATGGCCCTAAAAAGTGACCCTGCTAGTTGTGAAATATGTTTATAAACTCACCTCTAAGAAGAAACAGGATTTTAGAAATGTGTTAGGAAAGTTAGGAATGTGTTTGGACCAAAACTGTCAATTTGATTTACTCGCTCCCTGTTATATTATATTATTTGCAATTTTAAAAAATTCTGAAAAATCAGGTATAGTGCCTTTAAATTACAAAAGTAAATGTGAAGAAATGACATATGGATGTTTTTGTGTCTCGGCCCAAAACCTAAAGCTGAAATGAGGTCTAATCACTCCATTTTCAAGGGCAATATTTCTTCCACGTGTCGGTGTGTTCAGTATGCAGTAAGTGTGTGTTGTTGGCTCCACTCCATTGCCATATGCCACAGGCTGCCAATAATTGCATTCATTATTATTCACCTGTACATGCTGTTGTTAGTACGCTATGATCATGTTTTAGTACTTTTAAGGACACAGACCTTTAGTTCGTCAAGTTTCATTCCAAACTCCTTTTTAACTCGCACTGAGGCATCTGTTCTTTGGGGCTGTTTTTTCCCCCCAAATGGTGTGTTTACCCTTGGGACGGGACACAAAGCAGCTGCGCGTGAGTCCCATCTGTGCTTACATTAGTCAGGTCATGGTTTGTTTAACATGTGCCAGGCTACCGCTCCTCTCTCTAATGTCTAAGACCCTGTTCTATATCATCAGCCTTGTGTCATATTTATTCACACTAAATTAACGAAGCAGCCGAGAGGATCAGGGATACTGCTGATGTGGCTTTATTGTTACTTTGTTCAGAGCTAATCTTCTGTACTTTTGGCCTTTTTCTTTTAGGGATTAAATTATCTGCTTCCGAGTGTGTGTTGATTTGCATATTGCTTTGACAGGCATTCAGATGCCTTTCCAGACGAAAGTGTGTTGGGTTTATCCAGGCTAGGGCTGGGCATCGTTCAATTTTTTTTCCGATACTAGTACTTTAGCGACACTTGGTTTACAATACTGATACCTGAATAATACTTTTTTCTATACCTATACTAGATTATTTGTCATCTACACAAAAAAAGTTGGTTTAAATGATCAAATTCATCTTATTTCTCTAAATTTGAGCTGTTTTGATGAGTTAAGTTTTACTGGCTCATTTCACCTGATTCTAACCACTTGTTCTAAAGTGTTTTTGACTTGTTTCAATAGATTTCTACTTATTTCCTTGTTTAATTATTATTAATTGCGTAAGAAAATTGGTCTTGTCCTTCTGGCCGTTTTATTTTCCTATTTCAAGCGAGATTACCTTAAAATCGTCTACATGACAGTAGTAAATTTGTCTAATCTAGTCAAAACTGCTCTAAACAAGACTAATATTCTCAAATCAGGTCATTTATACTCGTGCTTAGTTTATAGTTTTGCTGTAGAACCATTAAACAGAACAATAATGGTAATTTATTCAATAAAATACTGTTTCTTTTAGTGTTTCTATCATTTATTTAAGCTGAAACACATAAGTCACTTTCTCTGGTGCGGTACCAGACTATAGGGGTAGTTAAGCAGTAGTATAGACCTTCTTTTTTATATTATCTTCTTGTTGTTCTTTTCTTTCTGACACCAAGACCGCAAACAAATATGGATTCATCGATAAACATACACGATTGTATGGGACCTCCACTGTAAAAAGTAGTAATCAGTAATCATTGTTTTCAGTACTGAGGTGAGACGCTGCATGGGAATAGGGAAACATTTAAATTGAGTGATATCAATTTGAAATGTATGATGTACAGTATATTTCTGACATAATTATGAGGAAAGATGTATTTCACGTTTTACATAATTTTATATGTAAAAATGTTTTAAATTGCCTATGTCCGAACTGCCCCCCAACAGTGGAGTGTTAAGACCCACTTTTATCCTCTGGCTTTTAAAGTGTGATTTGTGTGTTTTGTTTTTTGCTTTTTAACTGATTTCATTATTATTCTTACTTTCATCATTTTATGTTACTGCTTTTATTTACTTTCACTATAGCTGTCATTCTGTTTTATCATGACAAATACAGTTGGATTGACCGAAATATAAATAATGGAAAAAGCCAGGTTTAAATTCATGTTTTTATTTTATTGACATGTAGATTTTTTTCTGGCCGGATTTTGGACATCTTCTTTTTTTTGATAAGCTAGTAATTAGAGTGAAATAAAAACAACATTTGGAGAAACAAGCCTTTTTGTCTGCGTAAATATCTTCTGCCTTTTATCCCGTTGGCTTTTCTCAGAAAGGATTTTACCATATATGAAGCTTAAGCGCAAATTCAACCTGGAAGACTAATTACAGCATCACCTACATCAAGCCAATGAGAGTGTCCATGGAGCCGCTCCTCTTTCTCAGCCTATCAGCGCAGAGCTCACCCTCATCGCGGCCAATCATCTCCGTCGGTCTGGCTTTTAAACCTCCCGCAATCACGGCTCGTCCGCTTTCCAGCTGCAACCCACCTCCAGCCCATCAGCGCCTCTTTCACAGGCCTCCTATACGACCACCACCAGTGTCCAGGCTCCGGGGGAAGTCATCCCTACTCAAATCTACCTATCATACTAACACCAATTCATACATCAACGACTTCTGCCGGGGTCTGATTGCCAAACGAAATCATGTCAATAAATCTTCCTAATCACTGCTTTGTCTCTGTCTGAGTCTATCCAGGTTGAAATGAATTATAGCCTCTTGTTGGTTGCTTTACAGTACGTCTGCCATGTGGATACCAAATATTTCTGAATGTTTTTTAGAGTAGAGTAAAATCATAGCGTGTTTTTTTTCTATTTTGACATTGCAACTAAGATGTTAAGGTGCATATAACCTTTTAATGACCCGGTGGCTGTTTGGGCGGGTAGCACGGTGACTTCACTTTCCATCACAGTGGCCTCTGTCTCGCTCCAGGATCAATTGTCTTTCAGGGTTTCTGGTACGTCTCCTCTGCTGATGGAGCTATGGCCATGGGTTGAACATACAGTATGTGTGACACTAGCAATTGGTTGCTTTTGTGACCCCCAAACCTTATCCAATGGGAGCAGGGTTAGCAGGAAACATAGCCAGTTTTTAGTTGTAATGATATGGAAACAGGGCTGCATGTGTTTGTCCCTCATTATCCCAGTTACCGAGCGATTTCCCCCGTTGTGCGACGATCCCCCTGTGTTGTAAAGTACCAATTCATTTTTCCAATATCTAAAACTCATCTCTATTGTACGAACTAATGCGACTATAATGTGACAGCATTTACATTTCAAGAGTTGAATGTATCACAGAGCTTCGGTTATCAGCTGAAGATACTGTCGTTTCCTATTGAAATGTAAATAGAAGAATGAAAGGAAATCTCGCTCTTCAGACACAAGACCCAGCTCATGTCACATTTCTCTTTCTAATGACGACATCGAGGATCAGATTCAACCTTGCCATTGCACACACACATTTCAATACCTTTTTAGACTGTTTCCATGATAGATTTAGTGCTGTAAAGTTTCAGTTTGTCTAAAATTCTTACAATATAAATAACAAATTAAAGGTATTCACAATGAGAAAATTGAGTAGATGGATCTCCTGCCCTGACGAAGACCATGAGTCAGAACGCGTTGGCGTAACAAATAAAAAAAGAAATACATTTTGCAGCGATTTGAGTGCCTCGGACTTCATTTTTTCTCATTGTGAGTAACTTTTAGCCCTTTCAGGAATCCTGAAGAGCATCAGACTGCTTATACGTTTGGATCCAGCGAGCGCTCCTCTACTTTTGCTTCAAATTAAATGTATTTTTGGGTCGTGGCTTGTCGTCCTGAGGTCCCAATGCCATATCAGAGAAACACTGATTCATGCAAATGCCTCAAATACATTTACTTCACCAAACACCACTTTCTTTTGGGTTTGTTTGGTCAAAACACGTGCGATTAATCCATTAATTCTTTTGTTGATTAATCGTGAGTTAAAGCGTTAACTTATTGAACCTAATTTCAATATGGTTGTTTTGTATTTGTGAAAAATACCACAAACCACATGTATCCACGCTGTGAGTGCTGGGAGGGACATCACCAGCTTGTATTCAGGGAGATGTTGCTGTTTTGCTTTCGATACAGGTTTAAACTTTAAATACAATAGGTTCTCTACCAAAATGCTATATTTGTGTACTATTGTTGGTGCTTCCGAGAATTATAGGTTCACTTTTGCCGTCGCTAGCGTGTTTGTTTCTTTATAAGTGTTGTGCAACCATTTATTTTCTCTTGTGACCTAACAGCCTGTAACCTGTTATTTCAGCAGAGTGCATGGCCTCAGCAATTTAGCACCCAATCCTTAAAAAACACTATAGACACAGGTTTAAAATGAAGGCGAGACACAACATTTTTCATGCAGTGGTCAATTTCAAGACTTTTGTTCCTTATCAATCAATCAAAACTGTATTTATAAAGCGCTTTTCATACAAAATGCAGCTCAAAGCACTTTACAGATTAAAAACACATTAAAACAGATCAATCATTATCATCTTAGTTTCAATGTCAAAGAGACTCACTCTTACTTTACCATTTCTGCACTGCAATACAACTCAGAAACAGTTTTTGAAAGAAATTTCCAAAAAGAAAATGTTGAACCTAATCATTATTTGATATTGATTGGATTCACAAACCTGCCATAATAATTCTTATGGCTGAAAGTCCTTTCTTGGTTTACAATAATGTCACCACTTTTGGACGCCTTTATGAGAAAATAATTAGACCTTAGTTCATATGTGCTGACAGAGACGACATTGAACTTTGTGCCAGTTTTTGTTTCATGTGGATTGGCCCATGAATTATAGAGACATGAGCCATTTCCAGCTGCCATCCACCTCAATTTGTATAGACTCTTTTTGTTGTGATGTCATGTGAACAACCTATTGTTTTTTTTCCCTATTCACCTGCATTGTCTTATCTTAAAATGAATTCTTTGCTGAAGCCTGATTTTCCAAAATAATCAAATTATTATTACATACTTTAACATCAATTACTTCCCATTCTTCCTGTGTTTGTGTGGAGTAGACTTTGTATGAAGCAAACAGAGGTGCCTGGCCGCGAGCTGTGGAGACACTGCTGGGAGCTTTACAGTGGCCGTACATCATGTGGGACCTAATCGAGTCATGATTGCACTGCTGACCCCCACTCTTCTTCTTCTTTGATTTTCTGCCCGAATAATAGATCATTTACAGATTTCTGGTCCCTGTGCACCAGCCGCCTCCCTCCACGTATACATTATCTTTCACACAGCAGGTGCATGTAGTGAGAGGAGCTTTAGGGACTATATAAGCGTATCTACTTTACTGTTTTTCCCATTGGATATGAATGATAACACATAAAGCTTTATTTCACTCATGGTTAGTGGTTGCATGAAGCCATTCATAGGCAAAAAAAAAACAAGTTTGTTTATGCTTTTCAACTAGAAACTAGCCAAATGTCTGGCTTGACTCGGACGTTATGCACAGTCCCCTTAGAATTAAAAGCTTTGAGTAGTAGGCCTAGAGATATTTAGGATGACATATGTGACCACTCATATAACATAATGGGAATGGGTCATGTATATTTGCTCATAAAAGTCTCAAAATCGAACCCAACTCTACAAAAGATGTATTTAGTGCACAGAATGGATCCAAGAACAAGAATATGTAAATAACTGTGTGGACAAAATAATCAGATAGAACCGTATAATTCTCAAGGGACAACAAAAAACATGCATTTTCTTCATGTAAAATGCTTTTGTAATTGTTAATAAATCAACATTATGATTGTTCTCACTATCAACGCGAGAGCATGTGTGAGATACAAACCGGTAATGTCTTCAAACTATATACAGATATACCCTCGCTGCTCATACCGTGTGTGGCAGTTGTACATTCTGATAAAGAACATACAACTATACGGCCACTTTATTCTCCCTTTTGTAACCTTTCACCCCAGAGCCTCAGTCCACAGTGGCCGGAGCTGTCATCCGCGAGACCACACCGTGCGACAAGGCAGCGCCATTGTAACTTCCTCCTACACCTCTCAACTCTCAACCCTGTCCGTCTGCAGTTTTTATAATCCACATAGTCCCAGCCGCAGACAGCGCTGGGCTTCGGGGCCTTACACAGGGCTGTGGGCTGCAATTACTTTGACCTCCGCGGCCACCGTGAGCTTGTTACAGCCAGAGAGAGACTTTCAGAAGGATCTGGCGCGGCCCAAGTCGTCCGGGGTAATTAGTGTTGATGGACAGTTAGGAATGACATGAAATGTTGTTATTCTCAACCACTTTACCACAACAGTATCGGGGCTGTTCTGTTTTGAGCTCCACTCTCCCTTCCATTGACCTTGATAGATATTGCCCCCCACACGTCGGGAACGGTCCTAAAGCTGGGATTGTGGTTGCTCTTTTGTTTGCTCCATCTTTGCAGGTTCAAACACTATTATTATTATTTATTTATTTTTCAGGGAACCAAAGAACATTCCACTGTATAACACAAGGGACAGTCACATTTTGCCAGAAAATCCATTTAACATGCAAGACGATGATAAAAGAAATGTGTTTAACAAACAGATTCAGTTTGCCTGAAAGGGAGTGGGAACAAGAAAACTTCCTACTGAGGATATAATCATTGTACACATGATATCCATCATTTGCTGGAATGAACAGGGTTTTTTCTAATATTTGGCTGTTTGTACTTCAATCCCAACAAGGTGTACTGAGGGGTTACACCATGAGGGCTATTTGTTAAAATGAACAGAATAGTGTTTTACTATGAGCAAAGCAAAGCAATTTTCTTTGCATTTTGCAGAAAATGAATGCGTCTGACAGTATTCTAGCAAAGTTTGAACAAATACATTGAGGTAATTTATGAAGACAGGTGCTAAATAGCGAGTAGGCATCTTGCACCTAATTTAACTTTTGAAAGTACATGTATTCGTTTTTTGGGCCCAGAATATGAAGCTGAAGCACAAATTCAGCAGGACAGGACAGCATCCGGCAGCCAGAGCCACAAACCACTCCCGAGGCAGAGGGCTCCCTCAGAGGAAACACTGGAAGAACCTAAAAGTAGTAAAAACAATAACAATAACAGTCTAAAAGGAAGAGACAACTCCAAAATCTAATAAAAATAAATAAAAATGATAATATACAAGAATCAGAATATAGAATTAATAAATAGGACTAAAATTAATAAATAGCAGAAAATAAAAATAACATAATAGAACAATAAATATATCTAAAATGAATCAATATTAAAAAGCTAAACTAAAAAGGTGGGTCTTGAGCCTGCTCTTAAAAACATGAACGTTCTCCGCGGCCCTGAGCTCCTCCGGCCGTTCCAAAGGCGAGGGCCAGTGTACTGGAAAGACACCTCGCCTTGAGTGTGTGTCCTGACTTTGGGAATGACTAGGAGCCGGCTGCCGGAGGAGCGCAGGGGCTGCGACGGTTCATAGGGTAAAAGCAGATCTGAGAGATAAGAAGGGCCAAGACCATTAAGACACTTAAAAAACATTTGAAGAACCTTAAAATCGGATCAACAAGGATCAGTCCTCCACCTCAGCCTATCAGCGCAAGAACACACCTCTGCCGCAACCAATCATCGCCCTCAGTCCAGCTTTCAAACCTCCAGCGTCCATGGCTCGTTTGTTTCCTGTGCTGCATCCCGCCTCCACCCCGTCGCCGCCTGTTCCATCTAATGCCCATCCGTCCATAGGAGTGGATCCCTTCCCTACTGTGGGGCTCCTCAAGATTTATTTTTTTCCCCACTGGGTTTTTTGAGTTTTTTCTTGCCGCGGGGGAGGGTCTACGGATGTAGACAGCCTAGAAGCCGCCATACCACCACTGGTTTTCAGACTCCGAGGGGGAAGACATCCCTAACACTAACCTATCGATACTAACTGTAATTCATACATCCATGTCTTCTGCCGGGGTCTGACCGGCAAAATTAAACGTCAATAAATGTAATCGCTGCTTTTGTCTGAGTCTGTCCAGGTTGAAATACTATGTAAATGAGTGAATGCTGTGTGTGTGAGTAAACAAAACAAACATTTTGGTAAATGACAAGCATTTAATAAATAAGAGTTTTACCTTAATAATCAACAACACCATGTGGTCTGAGATGTAGCTCATGTCACTTGCCTTTGGACAAAATGAGCTGAGATGCATCGCCTTCATGGCATTTTCTTTTTCCACATGGGCTGCCACATGCATAATCTGGCCCTGATACATTTCCACAGCCGGCAGACTGTAGACTTTTACAAACTAAATATGTCCTATTTAGTGGATAAACTATTTGAGAAATTGAAACTTCAATTCACATTTTTTTCAAAATGCATTTTTCTCACATTCAGATTATGGCGGCAACATTTAGTGGAACTTTCAAAACATTCCAATCGTGTTCTTAATATCATGATCTTAAATATCTTTTGAAGGTTTATTCAGGGAGATTTTTCAATGTAATTCACAAGTTATTCAAAGACTAAAGAAGATATCCAGAATCCCCCCTGAACAATTCTTTACCATTAATATATCAACAAAATAAAACCATACATTTAAACCTGGCTCAATCCATTAATAATAATAATACATTTTATTTATATAGCACTTTATATTTGACACCAAATCTCAAAATGCTACAGAAGGTGGCAGGCTAAGAACAATAGGTTTTCATCACCAAAAATATGGGCGTTTTTCACCATGTTTATGCATAAAATGCCTTATTTTTATATGAAAATATAAAATGACAGAAAACATATTGATTTATTAATGTTCCCCAGTCGCCTGCAGTGTCTCGCCTTAAAGCAGCCTATAATAGAAATAGAACTGTTATGGGCCGCTATTAATTAATAATTCATGTTTATGACGACCCAAAAGTGCTGCAGCCCAATGGGAAGCGTCCAGACTCTCCCGATTACCCAGAGATGAAAGACTCGGGGCGAGAGGCAAAAACGGTTGAGAACCACTGCCTTAAAAGTGCGGACCTCGGTTTGAACCCCTTTGAAATTCTAAATACCTCATTATTTCATTATCATTCATAGGATGCATGTGACTCATCCATCTGATACCACTGTGCTGCAGATCCTATTTGTGCATTCAGGCCAAAATGTGTTGAGTCACTCTGGGTTAAGTTCTGTATCAAACTGCGCGATTGGTCCAGGTTTTTTTCTCAGTACGGCTTCCAGACTACTCTAAATTTCAACAATAGATGCCACTTTCATTCGTCATTGTATATGCAACGGTTTTTGAAATGTGTTGGAGGAAAAATGTTCCCTTTGGTTACAGTGGATTCTTTTTTTTTCTTCTTTTGACTCAAGAATGATTTAGGATCTGGTCAGTGTATTTTATCATTGTGAAAAGGACCAATGCTTTGATATGTTTATTTGAACTACACATCATTTGAATGTGTCCCTACTCCCAAAATACTTATCAACACAATACCAAGCCATGAAAATCTTCCCAAGACTTCTGTTTGTTGTGATGTTCATCCAGAGTTTCCATGTATTTATGTCTTGGAAAGAAAACGATAAAATGATAAGTCAAAATGTCCTTGTTTGGACCACATCTGCCTTCCTTTTTGTGCTTGCTCTGTTTTTCCTTTTAGTCTTTGTGGTCTCCGCTTGGTTGTTTATGCCAGTATTGACCATAGCTGTGTCTACACCCTCTGGAGCAGACTATACACTATAACAGCGTGTTTACATACCTCTCTGTGTTTGAGTACGTGGTCGGATCTTTCCTTCAGGATGACGACGTTACAGATTGAGTTCAAAGTCAAACCCCTGCCCTGTTTAGGCGTTAAGTGCATGCTGTTTGAAGCCTGTGTATCAGTGGCAGGTAAGCGTGTTATTTCTAACCAGCTTTGGCGTGTCTATGACAGGATTAGCACATCAGAACTAAAGCCAGTGTCCAGCAGAGGCACGCGGGGTCCTCCGCTCTTTCATGTTCAGTGAGGACCCATTAGGCCTCTCTGTGAGATCACTACAGCGCCCACTGTGAGAGCAGCATGGCCAGGCTATGACCACATTTATACTGATGCATAGAGAGTGCCACTGCTTTTTAATGTTAGCAAAAGTGCCTTTGAGAGCCGAGTAGGCCAGGCAGCAAACAGAAACATGCTGTTTTGTGTAAATATATATTCTTTGATGTGTTCCATGAGCAGCTCGAATCCCAGCTCCGACCAGTGCATCATATTGTTATGCCCTTGGGCAAGACACTTCACCTTCTTCTCTGTGTGAACAAGTGAAGGTGAAGTGTCTGTCTGGTTAACCCCTTAAACCCCAGTGTGCCAAATTTGGGTCCTGTAGGGTATAAGAGGTTAAAGCTGTTTTGGTTGACAGTCCATTCAGTCACAAATGAATCAAAGTGGACACTTCTAACAAAAGCAAGCACCATCTCGAAGGCC
>OMNZ01104577.1:0-14668 GCA_900303255.1 Lesueurigobius sanzi | reverse complement strand
TGCCCTTGAATGCACCACTATGGCCAGCCAACCACAAACCTTATTTCATGCTTACTGTGGATCGACAGCTGAAGCCAACCAATGACAAACATAGGAGGGCGGGAGTAAGGGAGATGAAGCGCACACACACTATTCACAACTCTTCACCGAACCCGTAGTCGTATTGTATCAATATCGAGATATCTGGCATGAATATCGAGATATGAAATTTTGTCCATATCGTTCAGCCCTAGCGCTCATAGCACTTTTTTTTTAATTATTCCACTAAAATATGCTTCTATAAACATAGAAGGCTATAAACCTGACCTTCTAGAAACATAGAAGGCTATAAACCTGACCTTCTATGTGAAATCTATGTTTATTCACCATATATTCACATTTTTTAGAAAAAAAAAACAACTAAAAATTGTCCTAAATGTTACCCCATAGTTGTGCTCATTTTTGGCACAAATGTTACTCCATACTTTAGTCCTCCATGTTCTATAGAAAACAAGATAGCAGCTGACCAGACACACATTTTCAGGATGAAGAAGTCAAGTTTTCAGACAAAAAAAAAACCCAAGTTTTTATTTAGTACCGTTTTGAATCCCTGGGAAATTTTGTAAAGTGCATAGTCAGCGGTTTTAGCTAATGCTAACTTTATTCGCTAAAGTCGTCGGCGACGCGGGTGTCGCAGGTCTCATATCACGGACCCGGGATATGAGGGTTAAATATAGTATAGTATATAGAATAACCAAAGTTAGAAATTAGATCCATTCATTTACTGTAGTAGTTAAGTATAAGTATGAGTCTTAATGAATAACTTGTTCATGATGAATTGAGTGATAATTCATCATTTGCTAAGGCTAAATAAGGAGTAGTTATTATAAAGTGTTACCCATACGGGTTACAGTACCTTGGTGGTAGAAGTGCTCTGTTTCCAAGTACTTCTAGTTTGGGGAAAAAAATAATAATTTTGGTCAAAAGAGAAATGATCAGGGGGAAAAAAAAAGAAATCTTGCTAAAAATTCTGACAACTTGAGAGCAATTGTTTTACACCAGTCTTTCCAGGCAAAGAATTGGCACAGCAGGCAGCGCAGTACCCAGCATAACGGGCTAGCAGGACTCGGCTCAGCGCTTTTCTTCCTCCAACATTTATTTCATTCTACTCTATTGTGTTCCATAAAAGACAATTAATAATGGAACAACATATTGGCTGCACAAAGGCTCTGATTGCCATGGAATTGCTACAGTCCCTAAAACTGTTATATCCCAGGTTCAGGCGTGAGACGGTGACGAGGTGCTAAGAAAAAAAATCTCTAGATCACACTTTTCTGAGATGGATGAAAAAAAAAAAAAACACATCTCCACATTTTCGAATCTCTCCTCAAAAATCCTCCCCTTTAATTTTTCATGGCCATACCTTTTAAGAGACACATCACTTTTGATTTAATGTGTGGCTGACAGTTATTGGTTTTTGGTGTTTACCTCTTATCACTTCAGAAAAACCGTGGGGGCCAATTTCGACTCGGGGAATGCACATAAAGCGGCATCAAAAATTAAGATCTTGACGCCCTGGAAACATTATAAAAGCTTTCCATAATGCCTTCTCCACTGTGTTTGCGTGTGATTGCTTACGCTCTATTTTGTGCGCGTGAAAGGACAGCTGGATTCATCTTTGTGTATCTGTATTTTTCTCTATTTGCCGTTTATTGACAGAGCAAGCACATCTTTTTAGAACGCCCTTCAAGCTGACATTTGCTGTAGACGCAGACGCTTTGAATTTGAATGACGAAGCCTTGAAATCTCTGTGCGTGGATCAGACATAACATTGCAGCCAGTGTCGAATGAAAGGTGTAATCTTTATGTGGTTGTGCTAATAGGTTGATACGCAGGCGGCATGGTGTCCTCGTAATTGTGGTTGTAAAACAGTTGAGTCAGAAATCCTCCCGAACATGAGCTTGCGTGGGGTGTCCACCGTCTGCAGATTAGGAACAGAGGGGATAAGGGGCACTGGAGGGGGACTTAGATGTACTTTATTGTCCACACTGGGACATTTGTTGCATTTGACCCATATTTCTTTCCCCTCCTCCAACTGCCAACTTATCGTGGTGGAGGGGTTTGAGCACCTGAATGAACCTAGGAGCTACAGTATGTTGTCTGGGGCATTATGCTCCTGGTAGAGTCTCCCAGGTCCTAGGTGACAGGTCACACCAAGAGCGGTTCAGAAGCTCCTTATGATGAGACCATCAAGGTCTCTTGTGCAGTGTGACCCGGGCAGCTTGGACTGCTGCCCCCGCGACCCGGCAACGGATTAGCGGAAGAAGATGGATGGATGACCCATCTTTCAATTCTGATGCAGCAACTTGTTCAGAGCAATTGGCAGTCACAGTGCAACGCCCTGTCTCCAGCTATTGAGCTTGGTTCATGGTCAGGAGTACCAAGATGGAGGATTAGCTTGTGTGATTGTTTTGGGTTAGGGTCACATGTATAATGACCGGACCTAGATAATGAACAGTAGTGTTGCTGATGAATTCCATGTCCTACTTGTGTGCACAAATAGTAAGGATGAAAATGGAAAATATGAAACCAACTTTTTTCAGCTTACATTTTTCCCTCGTCAAAAACATCCCTGAAGTAATATTTCACTTCATACATGAGGCTATGAGTTAATCCTGTTTACTTTTGTCCTGGTGGACATCTTATATGGTTCAGCGCTTTGATCTGTACATCCTGGGCACGATATGTTCAAACCCAAAACTCCACATTTTAGCTCATAACCCATTCTATAGCGGAGTATCTGATTTTTCTTATGTTTTAGATGAAGGCTTTGAAATGTTGTCTTCAAAGATACAGCCGTCAATAGAGCTGTCTTGTCTATCATCCCTCACAGGATGACACTGACTGGGCTGCTCATTTCATTTTTAATTACTGTTTACCAAGGCAAAAAGTCTATTAAACAAGCCCCCGAGATCGCAGAATCGCGCTCAAATGGAAAATCAGATCAGATCAGTGGTGTGACTTCTTCTACAGTTCAGCGTTTTGATCTGCACTGGGTACAATTGTGTATTTGTTCAAACCCGAAACTCCACTTTTTTAAGATAAGATAAGATAAGATAGTTTTATTGATCTCACAATGGAGAAATTTACTATTTTAGGTCACAATCCAACATAGGCTCTGTGCTCAAAGTGTGTACATTGTGGCGCTGCTGCCACAATGTTGCTATCCACATTATTGGATTGGATATTTGACTAAATTATTTCCACTGCCGTCTGTGGGGGCCCTGGTGTTAGTAATAGAGCTGGACAGTTACAATCACATTCAAAACCATTTTTAAAAAAAAGTAAAAAATAAAATAATGTATGTTAAATGTTTAAAAGAACCATAGCAGCTAATCAGCCTGTGGTAACATTTGGACATAAAACACATAATAATAAAGTTTTAGCCAAAACTTTTTAAACCAAAAAGTTATGAAAGAATTTTGCCATATATTTTACAAGTATTTGGTATTTTCTTTCTTGCAAAATATCCGTGCTATGATAAGCAGTTAGCACATAGCTGCTTTTCCTCCGTCGTGCTTTTAAACTCTTAGTATTTGAATTTTTCAAGTCAACAGCGATTTTTAATGGAATTTTTACTTCCAGCGCCGGGAGAAGGCGGGAACGAGGAGGATATTATTTCAAGTTTATGAGGCCTATGAACTTCAGCCACAATAACAGGGCCACGTGCACGCTCATAACAGTAGCCATAACCCTTCTGTTACGAGCGTGACTTCTGTCCATCAAAACTCGACGCTGTGTTGGCAACATTCCGCCTGATTTCGCAAAGTTAACACAACTCCGCATTAAAGCTCCAAACAAAACTATAAACTGCAACCAGCGCTCCAGATGCACACAGTCTTCTGCCACTTCCCAATAATGAACGTCTTTAGAATGGAGTCTCGCGGTGCGGGAAGTGTCTCGAGTGATTGGAACGGCATTTGAAGTGGAAGAAGAGAGGATGGATGTTTGCGCCGCCAGCGTGTGGACCAGCGCTGGCCCACAGTGTAATCAGGGACCAACAACGCCTGCCGAGCCCCCCCCCCCTCCTCCCTCCTCCTTTCTCCACCCCGCCCCCCCTCCCTCGCAGCCATAGGATTTTCTCTCACTATTCAGCCCTGATAGATGAGGCGCTCTTTGTATTTCAGCCATGCACTTTCTTAAATCTGAAAAGCCAATTCATCTTGTGTAGCAAAGGGGGATGGTATGAAAAAAAAAAAAAAAAAAAAAAACTTCTGAACATTTTTTTCCGCCGCTCATTGCCACAGCTCAAATGTCATTCAAGTCATATTTTCTTCTCGGTTTTCCCACCAAATACTTTGTCTCGACTTCATTAATTGCGTTATGCCAGCCTTGACTGCAACCGGCGGCGACAATCGGCACGACTTGGCGATTCCCCCCGCGTCTCTGTTGTAGATCCGTGTACAGGAGATAAGGGGGGAAGCGTCTGCACATATTTCATTTTGGGGTGAGATATGAAGGGAAATGTGTTTCTGTTTTTTTTTTCTGATGGATTGGATTAATCTTTGCTTTTCAGGTACAGTGCGTTTCAGACATCGAGGCAAAGTAGTTTATCTGCGCCGGCTGTCAGGCTGAATTCAAGCATTTAGAGGGCCAGACAAATAAGCGCTGTAATAAATCATCTCCTTTTTTGTGCGCGGCGTCGGAGGGGGGGCGGCGGCGGCGTTGGACGAGCCGTTTGAAGTTCAGCCACTTTCATTACACACATGTCAACAACGTGTACAAAGTTTAATAGTCCTGGGGGGTGCGCTTTTTTCTTTTTTTGTTACTCTTCCACTGGCAAAATGGAAGATTATTTTTTTTAGCGGTGTAGTCAGGGCCGAGCAAACAGAGACCAAAACAGTGCTCTAAGGTTTCCCAGGCATATTCCAGTTCAGTAGTAACTTTCTGTGTGTATGTGGTTATAGGTTTGGTAAATTCCGCACTGTGCAGCTTGACTCTCCACAGCGCTGTGGGCAAATACGCTGCAACTTCAGCATGCCAATACCAGCACTGCAAGTTACTACAGTACATGCTGTGAATATTTTAGTTCCACTTCACGTTAATGGACAATAATAACATTTCAGTTTTCAGGTTCAGTTTATTTCACTTAATACAGACATTTCGTTAGAAAGGAACAATGTCTGAAAGGGAGTATGCAGAAGCCAAAGCTTATTCCGCCCACTCCCATTACATTCTATATTTAATCACAATTACAACTTAGAGACAGCTGCCAAAGCTTTAAAGCATTGATAATGGTATGACGGTTGGAAATACTGTGGTAACTAGAGTTTACAAGGGATTATGCATGTTGCTTCCACCAACCATGTTTTGTAGTAATTTACAATCTTTACGAGGTTAGGGTTAGGGTTATGAAGCAATGACTGCGCTGTAACATTAAATGTTACCCATATTTTGTATAAAACATAGGGCAGCAGTTACTCGGGTAACTGTACAATCGTTTCTTCACTTTCGAACAGGGTTGACATTTCAAACTCCAGTCTTACTGTTCATTCCTCTGGGTGGGCAGGATGATCCATGTCTTCAAACCATTTCAGGAAACGGTGACAATCATTTTAACAGCGCACTGGACATATTGTGACATAATGTTGCGTAGAATGATTGGTTTATGTGTTACAGTGTGCTTGTCTGGTTTGAACAGAGCCTGAGGATCTGCCACTATTGTTCTCTTTGGCAAGGCACTTAATAATTTCTTACTTCATGCACAGTAGTTTAGGTGTGCAGGGAGACAGACCGATAATGTGTAGCACTCTGAGTTGAGTTCTGCACAATATCAATCAGAGATTGTGCCCTTCAAATCCGTTCAGGGAAAGGAGGGACATTCTGCAGAATACTTCAGGCTGATTGGGCGAAGGGCCACTATATCCGCTGGTAAAAATGCACAAAGCGCCTCTTGCTGTTGTTCTTTCAAAAAGGCAATTGTGAAGGATTCTGCTAAAACAGATTTGATAGCAGCAGCTAAACGTCTGTCTTGCTGCAATGCCATGTTTTATTTTGAATCGACTGCATTAATTGTGTTGGTAACACCCACTGCCACATGATTGGCCCAAACCACGGCTGGTTCGGTTCAAACAGTGAGGCGGGAGCGATACAAGATGGATTCTTGTGTGTTTTTTAACTCACAAATACTGCATGATTTCAGCTAGCAGATAAGATTAGCAAGGAAGGGCATCTGACGCAATATACTTCCTTTTTCTCAAACATTTTAAATTGAGAGACAATCCTAATCTGTCCTAACTATAGTCTAAAGCAGTAATTTAGTTAACAAAGTGAAAGCAAAGAACTTTCTCTGACAAATGTTGCTCAGATTCCATCTGGCCTAAGTTCATGCATAAATGAACCTTTGGAACCAAAGATGGTACATTTACTGAGTAATTCTGTTTTATTTTGTGAATATAGATGGCCTAAGTCCTGCTCATGTTTAATGCAATATTGATTTCAACCAGCAACTGGATTGTTTTTGAATCACAAAGCACGACTCTTAACCCTCCAATTTTATCTCAAACTGAAAACATCTGCACTACAGTAAGCAAATAAACGGTATCATAAATTCTTCTACAAGGCTGTAGGCAGAAACTATGCCAATGATTTGTGAAGGCCGGACTGCACAGACTTATCAAGAATGAAAGAGTGTTGTTTTGACTCTTACGGATCGATGATGCTGATGAATAAATAGCAGTGGTCACGACTGGTTCTCGACTTCAGAAATTTAGAGCCCTTCTTGTCAAGTTGAAGACAGGGCCACTGCAAAAAAAAAAAGCCTTGCTGCTCTCAAACAGCACTTCTCAACCATTTATTTGTGCTAGGCGATTATTTTTTGAAGCCGAGCGTTGTACTAATAGTGTACTTTTTGCCAGTGTGGAGAGGAGAGACAGCCCCCGTGTCATGTTTAATTAGCAAATTCTCCCGGCGTTCGTGGACACCTTGTTGACACTTCCATTCCACATGAGCTATCACTGATTTCCTTTTTGAATGCAATTTACATAATTATACCTCATCTAGTCCCCGCCAAGCACATGTCTTCAAACGCCATGTTGCTCGCAGCGGAGCTAGCATCAGGAAAGCCATATTAGCAAGAAGGAAAAATGACTCCGAGAAGCAGCTCGCTCCATCTGCATTCATTGTATGATACATAAGGGTCTCATGTGCCCCCATCCCACTTCACAAACACATAACACCTCGCTCAACCAAGAACAGTGTGAAAATCTCAGCCCTGAGATGACCTAAATTCAAGTCGCTCTAACTATACATATTTAAGTTGATCCATCTTCAGTATGCAAAGCCCGCAGTGTGCCGCCTCATTCCTAAACATAAATTCTCGTTTATATGCAAAAGTTTAGCAGGAAAAAAATAAAACAAAGAAAAAAAATCTTTCACAGCCAGTGTTAATGGCAACATTTAAAGTCAAACAACCAGCGGTCTCCCCAAAGAACAATAAAAGATGACAGTCTGAATTGCAGCGGCGTATATTATCATAGCTTGCCTCGCTTTCCCTTCAAAATCCATGTCCTGCTTCATCTAATAACTTTGTTTATGCCTGCTTTGGGACGCGTCTAGAGAGACACCTTGAATGCCTCACAACAGCTCTGAGCCCCAACATAAAGAGGAGAAATGAAATATTCACTCTCCTTATTGTCTCGGCAACTCCAGGAGAAGAATCAATAAAACATCACATTGGCGTCTACAGTGAATTTTAAGGTTTCCGATGGGGGATAGAATGGCTCTCCATGTGACGTTGAGAGAAAAAAATATATAAAAAATTAAAAGCAGCTCTTTAGGCTCGCCGGGTGCAAAACAGCCCAGTTTTATTTTGATGTTTGGAATTAATAAGTGGAGCGCGTCTTGCAAGAACAAAAAAGAGCTGTTGCCTCCGGGAGCTTCGTGGTCATTGGAGATTTCAGAAGTTGAAAAGAGTGTTTTTTTGAAGATATCTATAGCGCGAATGAGTCTTTTTAATCTATACACTTAATAATGTCTTCCTCACCAGCTCCCCGTCGAAGCGCCGAGCCGGCTTCAAAGTGTTCAAATAAGTGTTGACAGAGCGGGGATTGGTTAGTGGAGGTCGTGACCCGGGGAAGTGCGTCGATCCCGGCAACACAATAGGGCAATTATACGGATCAGATGCGCAGAAGTATAGGTACCAGCCGAAGACAAAAGGGAGGGATAAATGGAAGGAGACCGTGACCCCATTACTATGTTGTGTTGTGTGTGAGGTGAAGTAAATCCGATAAGCCTCTTCCCCGTATATTCAACAAAGGGAGAAAGAAAGAACAATTCGGGGGTTTAAATGCTAAAATGGTTGAATCAGCTCATGTGAATAAAACATGTAATGATATGCAAATTCCATGTAACCTTATTTCATAAACTATATATACAGGCATGAAACGTTTTGGGAACGGCAAACAGGCGACACATCTCAAAAAAAAGTGTGAGAATGCAACACAAAGCTGGACATGAGTATGATATGACTATGAGATACGTATTGTAACTGTTGCTAAAGAATATAACTCAAGTTTGTTGTTGCATCACAATCAGCTACTACTCAAAACATCAACAAACAACACCATCTAAAGTGCATATAGCAGGGGTCACGAGTTAAAATCCACCAATAAATAATACTTTTTAATTAGGCTATTAATAATGCTTTTTTTCTTAAGATAATAAAGCTGTGATTTGAAAAGAGTTTTAAGAGAATTACATATAACCTGATATTTATTTGTGTTCTAATAAAATACATTTAGACTCTTAAAAAGCACCTAATGCCTGTATACAGTATCATCAACTTACACATGTTGCCAATGCAGACAGTGCAATGGGGAGTGAATGGAGAAGTCCTGGTTTAGACCTGGTTCAGTCCAGGTTTGGTCCTGGCCCAGACCTGATTTGGGAAATGCAGTGGTGGAAAGGCATGCACATCCCGGTTCTAAGTCAGCACGCTGGAGCAAAAAGATTAAGACATTGAGGAAATACCTCATTTACACCTGGTTCAGTCCAGGCTTAGGGCTGATTTAGACCTGGTTTAGTCCTGGTTAGGGTTAGGGCCTCTGCTTTGAAGATTTTTTAGAAAAACAACGCTACATCTCACGTGCCACGTATGCGCATATTTAATTAGATAATTAGCAGCCGCTCGGTTTAAATCTTTAGCGGCCCTTAACTAAGTCATTTTTGTTTGTGAAGGTTCTCAGTCGTACAGGAGTTGTCTATCGTAGGCAAAAATTCTTCAGTCTTCATCTGTACTCTGTAGTTGAAGTGTAGGACGTTTCGATCTTACTCCAAAGATCGTCATCAGCTACTGAAGGCCTGGTGCACAGATGAAGACTGAGTCATTTTTGGGTCGTTTTGAGCTAAACGAAAATTGGTATGTAAAGTTCCTTTGTGTTAATCTGGACAATGTTCAGACTTCACCTGGAAAGGGGTAGAGAGAGAGAAAGAAATAAAGAGAGTGAAACCAGACCCAAAGGTCGGATACAAGGTTTGGGTCCGGACGGGTCGACGCTGGGGTCCGGACGCTGGGGTCACATATTAGCGGACCCTGGTCCTCTAATATGTGACCTCTGGCATATAGTGTCAGCCAGACACAGACAATGATACATATATTTTTAAGTGGGTTATCAAAAATAAATAATTTGGAAGACTATGTTTGGCCACATGTAGCTAAAGCAATGTGGAGATGAGCTGGTGACGTCCCGCAAGACAAGCCTGCTCACAGTTCAGACACATTTTGGAAGATATTTTTAATAATAACACCCATGTTATAATAAATGCTTGAATTTGATATGTTTATTGGGTTAAATGTAACTTTAATTGAGAACCCCTTCAAAAAAGAGATGGTTCATCTCAAGGGGTTATTCCTCCAAATAAATAAAAGTCAAATTATGCAAATATTCCAGGTCAAGTTTGGGAATGGATCTGTATTTCCAAACAAACTATGGGCCTTAAATGTTGTTAAAATCAATGGTACTGTCTCTGACCAACACAGACAATTCCAAGTGCAAGTAAAACCAAGCCAATATGTGAAAAATAACGTACTAGCTAGATCCGATGGAGAGTTTTATGTTTGAATATACAGCTTGCTGCTGGTCTGGTGCTTTTTACTATTTACAGTATTTGAACCTTGACAAAATCAGGGCCATTTCTGTTAGTCTGATCTGTGAAAATATATTCAAGCCTGCATTCCCAAGCAGCAAAGCCAAGGCCTACTTAGCCTTAAAAATGTGATTTGACCCAGTATGTTAGCAAACTGCAGCATTTCCTGGTGGAGATGTTTTTTCGGTGGCGCTTCACTCCAGCACACTGTAATTTGCCTGTGATTTCTAATCTTTGTAACAGAACGCGGAGCTAAGTGCCTTCCTCAAACGCAGGCGATGGCGGCGTTTCTGGAGGCACATTATGGACCGGAGTGATTAGAAGAACTTAAAATGCAAAGGCATCCCTTGAAACTGAACGCATTTACAATCCCATTAAATATGGAATTGTGTCTGTGGGCCAACTGTAAATTTGAAATATCTTCCCTGCAAGACTTTTTTTCATCCTTCTTTCGTATCATTTTCTATTCGCTTCCTGCACCTTCTGAGTTATTCTGTTTGAGGCGGTTGGGTAATTGGCAAGTAACTTTTTAATGAAAATAGCTTCACTTGACATAATTATGTTCCATGAGTAAAAAGGATGCTATCACATGTTTCATCAGGCTCCTGCAGATCATTTTAATGACGTGATTGTGTGATTGGCACTGGATGTAAACATGGTTAAATATGGTGCTTGGCTTATATTTACTTTGTATTAATGTAATGTGCTATGAGCAGTGGAATCGATCCCAGTAGCTATGAACCTTAAGTGGTGTCCAATTGGTTGGTTATTCAGTGAACGAACACTGAGACATGAGGAAAATCATTCACTCAACTTCAGTCCCCTCCTTCATGGGCAAATTAGATCCATTTTAAGCACTTTTTTTTTTTTCATTGTTCACTGCAGAAGACCTCATCTTTCATCACTTGGGACAAGGGATGTTCATGATTAATTGGTCAATCAATCAATCAATCAATCAATCAATCAATCAATCAATCAATCAATCAATCTTAGCTTATAAAGCACTTTTCATACAAGAATGTAACACAAAGCGCCTTACAACACAGAACAAATCCCCTTCCCCCATTCAAACTCCCTGGCTCCCACCAATATCCACCCATACACACAAAGAAGCACACCCCTCCACTCACCCAGCTCCTTGACTCCCACAAGCACCCACGCACAACGAGAATCATTCCCCTTCGCCCGCCCATTCAAGCAGACCCTCGGACAACCAATGACCTATTAGGGCATGTCCCACCGGGGACGAACAGGAATAAACCGAAGCTCAACATGCAACTCAAAAGTAGACCTCGGAGGCTCGAGGCTGGCCAATATCCATTGGGCCATATGTCCCACTGGCGACAAACAGGATTAGCTAGACGTGTAACATGCAGCTCCACTGTAGGTCTAGGCAGACCTAGGCCCCGTTGTTGCAGGCTCTAGGCTGACCGAGAGGCCGTTGGGCCTTATGTTCATCAGGGGAGGAACATGGTTTGATGCGAAACATGGAGTTCATTTGAAGACCTAGGCCTTGTTCATGCAAGCTCTAGGTTATCATAAGGCCATTGGGCCATATGTCCCATTGGGGATGGAACAACATGGTTCTCCTTCACACACCCGAGCCATCAGCTCCATAATTATTAAACATTAATCTCTAACCCAAGGGCTCCCCCCAAAAAAAACACCCGGACATATAAGATAAGAGATCAGATGAGATAACACGGACTACAAAATATTGTGTAGATAAATAAATGGAAATCAAGTGGATAAATAAAGTTTAAAGCTAAACTAAAAAGATGGGTTTTGAGCCCGCTCTTAAAACATGAATGTTCTCTGCAGACCTGAGGTCCTCCGGCAGGCTGCTCCAAAGGCGAGGGCCATAAAACTGGAAAGACTTCTCACCGTGGGTGTATGTCCTGACTTTTGGAATGATTAGGAGCCGGCTGTCGGAGGAGCGCAGGGACCGCAAAGGTTCATAGTGTACAGCAATTCTGAAAGATAAGAAGGGCCAAGACCATTAAGACATAAAACCATTAGAAGAACCTTAAAATCAATCCGTAAACAAATGGAGAACCAATGCAGTGGTTTTTAAAACCAGGGTGAAGTGTTCCTGCCTCCTGGTTGTTGTCAGGAGACGCGCCACGGAATTTTGTAGAAGTTTTAAACCTGCAATACTCCTTTTGGGAACAAAGTAGGGCATTACAATAGTCGATACAGCTAGTGACAAAAGCATGCATCACTGTCTCTGTGTTGGCCCGAGAGAGAATGGAGCGAACTTTGGAAATGTTCTTTAAGTGATAAAAAACTATTTTAGTGATGTTTTTAATATATGAGGGACAAAAGTCAGCTCAGAGTCAAAAATCACACCCAGGTTCTTCACTTGTGAAGATGGATTAAATTTTAAGAACCCCTGGATTAAAAGACAGTGACTGTAGTTTGGGTTAAAGTTTCTCTCTCTGAGTCTCAGGGCCGATGACTAAAGCTTCAGTTTTGTCCTGGTTAAGATGGAAGAAGTTTTCTGCCATCCAGGATTTGATATCTAAAATACAATTAAAAAGTGCATCCATTGACCTTGTGTCATCAGGAGACACGGAGATTGTTACGACCTCTTGGTGTTATATCTAGGGTAAAGAAGGGAACGCAACACAGATCTTAAATGTGTGAATAAATTCATGAATTTAATTGAACAAAAGTAAAGGAGTTGAACAAAAGGTGTCCCAAAAGGGGAAAACAAGTTTGCAAATAATAAAACAATAAACTACAATTTAACAGTTAACGAAAACACAAAACTAACTAACACCAAACAAACACAACATAAAACAATCAAAGCTCCTTTTAAGAAAACAAATTCTTAACAACAAAAAGGAACCAATAATATTAACAAACGAGTGTCCAACAAATTAATTAACAAAAGTCACAAAATAAGGCTAGCCATAAGGTGACAACTCAAGGCACAACTCAACCAAACGAGGTGCACTGGTGGACTAAACACCAGCCGCCAGGAGCAGAGGATTCATGGCGTTCTTAAAGGCGTGTCCCTGGATCCTGACTGGTCCAACGCTTCCAAGCCTGGCTAATCCGATGCGGAGGGACGTCCCAGTCAGAGCCGCGGGGAAATCCTCCAATCGGACGATAGGGACAGCAGAGCCGATGATGCATGCACACACACACGGGGAAAAGAGCGGGAATGGCAAAATTATAGCAGCTCTGGGCCAAAGCCCGTAACAGAGATGTACAACTGCGTATCATCAGCGTAACTGTGAAAGCTGACTCTGTGTCGCCTGGTGACACCGCCAAGAGGAAGCATGCACAGGTTAAAAAGCACTGGCCTTAAAAGTTAGCCCTGGGGCACACCACAAGTGATTCTACGGACCTTCGAGCAGCAGGTGTCTAAACGAATCGCCACTATGGGCTTAAAAGAATGTTACCAATACAAACTGTTATGCTCTAAGGGGAAAATGCAGCATCGTGAAAGATAGTATAAAATGTGGCATAGGGTCCAAAACGATCATTTGTATTTTGTTTAATAAGTGACATTTTCAAAGATACATCACTGAAAGAAAAAAAAAAAAAAAAAAGCTTTCAAATGTTGTTATATAAAATGCCATTTACATTATCACAAAGCCAGTGGTTAACAGTTAATCAATAATCATTTTACAAAGTTAGAAATCAAATAAAGAAGCTGAGATGGATGTGCACCCTTTCTTAAGGCCCATGGGGTGATCTAGGGATTTATCAAAATTTAAACAAAATGGCAACCTCAAATTTGGTCAATCTCAATTATTAGCATATGTTGCAAATGGAAGATCAAGTGTGTTAAAAGGTCCTGGAATGGAAAGCAGTTTATTTAAAAGGTCTGTCTTGTCTATTTTCATAAACCGAGCAACTAAGTGGTTAACTGTTAACCACTGGCTTTGTGATAATGTAAATGGCATTTTATATAACAACATTTGAAAGCTTTTTTTTTTTTTTTTTCTTTCAGTGATGTATCTTTGAAAATGTCAATGGCTGGCAGACATTGATCAGAAGAGATTGGTGGGCAGCATCATGCTAGACTTTTCTGCTGCTTTTGATATAATAGATCACAAAATACTCATTGATAAGTTGATGGCTTATGGATTTGATGACTCTGCTGTCACATGGTTTAATAACTACTTGACTGGTAGAACTCAGACTGTTTTTTTCAATGGTTGTTACTCCAATGTCAAAAGTCTGTCATGCGGGGTACCGCAGGGAAGCAGTCTTGGTCCTTTATTATATAATATCTATACGAATGATTTACCACTTGTTCTGACTAAGGCTAAGATTGTTATGTATGCAGATGATTCAACAATATACACATCAGCCGATACAGTTGAAGCACTGAATACTGTCTTACAGTCAGAGTTGAACGCTGTTGTCGATTGGATCCATCAAAACAAATTAGTTTTAAATATATCAAAAACACACAGTATGGTAATGGGTTCTAACCATTCTCTTCTTTCTGATCCTTTATTACATCTTAAAATCGAAGATAATCCAATTAAACAAGTTTATGAAACAAAGCTTTTAGGAATAATAG